>RHLR01000688.1:0-15231 GCA_009806335.1 Davidsoniella australis | reverse complement strand
TTTTTTTGTTTTTTTTTTTTTTTTTTTTTCATTCAATTTTATTAAGGTGGAAATGGAGCTATAGCAGCTATGTAGCACCTCGGTATCCTAAGATACACATTTAGGTATAAGTATGTATGTATAGATATTTGTAAATTCATATATCAATAGTTGAACCAGTAGAAGAGGATACTGGAGGCGGACAATAACACAGTCTACTATACATCTTGCACCGAGTATATCAGTACACTTCAACCACCGTCCAACCTCTATAGTGACACCCTCAGATTCAGCTACCGATATGAAAATAATTTTCTACCCCAATTGAAAGTCTCTTTGTCTTTCTCAACCGAATATGCAGTCATAAAATGTTAAATTCGGAGCCGGGCCTTGATATCCAATCATGGCGCCGTGTTTACCGCCAGCAATAAATCATTTTTTATTGCTCGTCTTTTTTTTTTCTAGGTAGCATTTGGCGCTGCCAAGCAAATTAATAAGGCCAGCAAAGAGAGAGAAACTCTCCAGTTACAGTGCTCTCAACAAAATAGCAATAATTTCTTGTCCACAAGAAAAAGCATTTCGTCATGTGGTTGGTTATATTACCAACAGGAACACTTCTTGGCTTCCTAATCTATAATCACAAAATTATACTACCAATCAAAAATCGGCGTATATAATGAGGAGTAACATTCGGCAAGATCGTTCCGAAATTCAACCGTTCAGGAATTGAATGTGATCTTTTTTTCTCTGATGAATTGCGATTTGGTCGGTGAGTGATTGTGATGGAGCGAGGAACCCTTGACTTGACTTGAATAAAGACTATCAAGGTACTAGATTTGTGGATAGACAAATAATTATGGCAATGCTCAATTCAAAATGTCACGCAATTCTCATTCAATGCTACCTTAAATATCATAGAAGAAAAGAAGTGGTAGTCAAATGATGCTAGTTCAATAGTTTCGTTACTGATAATGGTTTGCTGAAAAGGCTTGTATAGTTCTTATGTTAGGGTTAATACTTTCATAGGATTACATAAACATATAACCTAGAAACTAGCCCACAGACACTTGACAGGTCCTCTACCGGGATATTAGGTAAACACAAAACATACCCCCGTGTCAATGTTTCGGCTAAACTCAGTCTGACAGCACAGAGCAGAGAAATAGGAAAAAGAGCATAAGACGTCTCAGGAATGGTGATCTTACTCGACTTGGGCCCGTAAATCGGCTAGGCATTGTATCAGTCCCCTCTTCTAGCAACATAGACACCCTATGGTCTAGACCATTTCCATCTGAATTCTATGTCATTGTATGTAGTTAGATATAGAATTCGGGAGGCCCAGTTCTATACGGGCGGAAAAAAGAGAGCTTGGAAAATCGAATGATAACGTCAAAGCCTCTGACATCATATCGAGATCTTAAAATGGCCGGATATAATTTTTATTTTATTTTTACAAACAAGCATTATATCATGAAGTCTCAGCTTTGGCGTGAGAAAAGATTCGTGATCTTTAAGTTGCTGATGTCTCTGTATCATTTTGTTTCAAGGAAGATACACTGGACGAAATAATCTTTTATCCGTTTCTTGTGTGCTTCTTTGCTCTACTTGTTTGCTATTATCACGAACATTGTCTTCTTCCATGAGCGAGTTGTCTGAGCTCAGAACTTATCAACACTTTAGGAAACATGAGAATCTGATAACTGATGTTTACATGTTAGAGGCTAAGCGCAACGTACATGCATAGCATACAAAAGAAAAGTGTGAGATGAACGACTACTATATGGCTATGAAGTACATTAGGCTTTGTGGCTTGTACTATAAAGCTCATACATGTTGAACAGCACCATAATATTCAATCTGATGTTTCCTACAAAAGCAATAGTGTATGTAGCAAGTGGCCTTGATTTTTTTTTAAGGCGTGAGGCTTACCTTGGCTTGACATACAACAGCCTGATTTTTCTTCTTTTGGTTTGTGTTATTATTTTTTTTCTGCACTTTTCTCGTGTTGCCTCTCTAGCAAAATAAAGTTTACACCCTTCTTATTTTCTTTTCTGGTAGCATTTCTCATATAGATCTAAGCGTGTGCTTCTTTTAAGCTGAAAAAAAAACAAGGCTATACCAAAATTTGAGATAATTGGCTTTTTGAATATTGATACTGGAGATAAGCTCGGAAGAAGAAAAAAGTTTTATATCTCTCGATTAACTTGAGTTTTTGTGGTATGTTCTGGAAAATGAAGATATAGGTCATAATATGATAGTAGTACCAATGTAGTAATGCATAATGATACTACGGAAAGACTCATCCGAAGAGTCTACACACCACCTGCATTTACGACTATCAATATCTTATCATTCGAGTATCGGCCAGTAAGAAGATATCTAGTGACAGGATATCCGATGATCCGAACTAGCTGTAGCTGCGGACACCTTTGTTACTGAGAGAGGGCTATGCTATTGCTCGTCCTTTTCGAAACATATTATTGACCACTATATAGGTTTCTGCAGCTGCAAGCATTGGTAATTTGCTAACTTGTGACAGGTTGTTTGGCGGAACTAATTCTAAGCAATGCAAAGCTGCAAAAAGAAAGAAGAAAACTGCTGATGTCTATATGCAATCACGCCGTTTGCCAAGCCGAAGAGACGGACAGAGATCGGATCGATTTAGCATACAATATTTAGCAGCAGTGTTGCAGAGAGAGCAAGGCTGGCTGTTGCTTTGTTTTGTACTATATTGAGTTTCTTTCATTTTTAGCTACATTGTTATATCTTTTCTTGGCTTGAACTTGTCTGAACTTTTGTGCTATCTAGCTCAAGTAAAGCCACTGCATAGAAAGACAACGTACTATGATATACCTTCATGGTTTGTTTTCTGTTGTTTAGAACTAAATCTGCATATCCACTAATCAAGTCTGCATGTATAGTATAGAAATACCTGAAAACACGCAGAAAAAAAGAATGGAACGGACGTTCAGTAAAGAACAGAAAGAAAACAAGCAAACAAATCGAACTATTAATTCCAAGTAATAATTGATCAAAACAGGGCGTGTAAGTGACAGGACAAGGGGTGTCATCCTGGGTACCATTTTATTGAATTTATTTTTTAAACTCAGACTCTAAGTAGCGATACTTGCTTCTATAGCTTTTTTATTTTATTTTTTTTAATTCATTAATCTTATGGAGCTATAGAGCTATGAAGATACTTCTATAGCTAAGTCTCTATATAGTACAAAGTCTCGTATACGAATCCATAACAGACAAAGGTACAACTATCACAACTAAGGCGACACAATTGCGATACAGGGTACAGTACTAAAAGGAGTCGAAAAGGAGCTCTTAGTTAAATCTCTAGACTATAAATAAAATCATCATCATACAGTACTAAAAAAAAACTAAAAAAAACTACAATAATAGCTAAGAAGCCTGTGATTGGCTGGTGTGTAAGCGCCTACAATGGGGCAGGCGACCACAGCAGACGGGCCATATCACATATCAGTACAACTATTCTTGGCAAGTTGCTGTTGATAGCAGGGAAACGATAGAGAGGAAAAAGAAAAAGAAAAAGAAAACGAATCAAGATAAATCAAGGCTAGTCATTATATTAAATGTTTTCTTGGATAACTGATATTTGACTGACTGCCCAAGCTAAGCCAAGACTCTGAGACTCAAGTCGTAGTCACCATGGACTTCTTCTTTAGCGGTTGACGATCATACAGACTATACAGCCTAGACAGCCAATTCCGAGTGCTCGAATGCGTGGCGTTTCGGTCAACAACTGTTCCTGATATTTTCACGTGAGTCGGACGACACGAGGGAGCAAGGCTCGAGGCTATGAATTGACAGACCGGACCAGACTTTTCCAGCCCACTTCTGGCTTTATCTCTTGGCCAAGACAATGAAAAATAGAAAATACAAATACGGAGAGTTGAGCTGGCCCAACCCTAGAACCCTGAAAATATGCCTTCCCTACATGTACAAATGCACATTCTGACCCTTGCTTGCAGATACTACTCGGCATGTAGCAATTGCCCGCTTCTGATGTACTGCTTCTTTCTTACTCGCTGGTTGTATGTATTCCTTCCGCATTGATTTATCTGTAAGCGCCTGTGATGCAGCGAACCTGGCAAGAACCCCCCTTCGCAGAATGCTATTTCTCGTAGAGCATGCTAGAGTCCAATCACAGCTCGGCACCGGAACAGGCTGTTAGCTCCAATGGGAATTGCATCCTCCATTTGAGTGCAACTGGCTGGTCTTTTGCTGTTGTCTTGCCAAACTGGGCCGGTGATTGAGCCCGTCGTAGTAACTTCTCAATTTGCATGGAGAAGAAAGAAAGAGGTCGTTATTGCCTGTGCCGTTGTTTATTATCGACGGCGCCCCATATCAGTTCTTGTGGAAAATGCGGCCCTTTTTCTTTTCTTTATTTTCCTATTTTCTTCATCGCCAGTTTTGCCTCTTTTTCTCTTGTACATATTCTTCAGTTTGTCTTTGAAATCGGTTTTCAGATCGTGATGTTTTGCTCTTCTTGACACAGCGCTCAGATTATTTTTTAGCATCTTTTCTTACTCTCTACTAGACTTTGCTTGAAAGCCCCCCCTTGTCGAGCCCCAAACGTCCTTGCGACCTCTTCAAACCTACTCCGTCGCCAATTTTTGCAGTAGTTCTAGACCCTCTACCACTACTAAGCCCTTCTAAGAAGCTTTTCAAGCAAAGCTTTGGGCCTGCTCTTGTTTTCTTTGTGGCTAGAAAGCTAACTTCGGTACTCCTGTGTCCAAGGCGTATGATCGTCAAACAAAGCATTAGTGCTCTAACACAGCAACTAACACTATTGCTTGTTTTTCCTGCTACCCGCAAGAAAGTGGTTCGACTTTTTGAGACGAAGGACAGGGCAAGAAAAAAAGCTTAAGCTGGCACAATACACAGGCAGCCACACACAACAAGTGAGCATTTCAGCAAATTGTAAGAATATCGTGTTCGCTGAACTCGGTCTTGAGCATTAAGAGAAATTGTTTGCTGCTTCGCTACGACTAGCCTATTGGCTGCCACATGAAATCACCAGCTGAGTGACACTAGACATAAGTCACTAGAAAACTATCGTGACCGAGAATATACCAGTGAATGTAGCCTGGGGCTATATTCTTCGTTCACCGAGAACCGCGCTACAGTAGCTCATCGTGATCATCTTGCGGATAGCATATCTTGGCCGTACATCGTGGCTACATCGTATCATTTTGTTCCTATATTAACACGGATAGAACTTGGAAATCGTCTTTACCAGTCTCCTGATCGACCTGTGTCTATCGAATATCCTGCTTGGAGCTCGCTGATATCATCTATTCTGCTTGTCCTCTGGCCATCAACCTGACTCCTCAAACACTACTCCAAACTTACACACCCCGCTTCTGTCCTCTTTGGCCGTCAAATACACCCTCTAGCTGGCCCGCGGTCTAGAACTTAGCTTCTGCTCTCACTATTTCTCTAGAGCTTTCAACCTGCTTATTGCCGTGGCGTTTCCGTGAGCCGCAACTTGTTACGGACAATTACTCTGTTTTTGTCCTGCTTTCTCCTCTGTTTGGAACATACCCCTCCCACCCCTCCACTTCTTGAACCTGATCTTGTAGAGCGTCAGAGCACCGGAAGACTTTTCTCAACAGCTTTTATCGTTTGTCTGTGAGCACTGTCAGTTATCTAGACAAGCCCGGGCTTCTTCATTCTACCTGATCAGCTCTACTGCTCTTTGTTTTACTATCCCCGTGTTTCTTTCGATTTCTCAGACCCTTGCCCATTATCTTTGTTCTTCCGGGACACCCTGGCTCTGGACTTAAGCGCAACCAACACTATACTACTAGGCTTACTAAAGCTTTAGTCTGACGTCCCGTCTTGCTGTTACAGTCTCACACCTACACCTTAAACACACTATCAACCCGGTTGGTAGGCCGTTTTGTTGGTACAGACATCTCTTGGTTGTTTCTTCCATCAAAACTTGATATAGATAGACCTTGCCGACCCTTTCTTCGGTTTCCCTCTTCTTATTTCTTCTCTTTTTCTCCTTACCCTTTTTTTCTTCGTTTTTTTCAACTTCTATTCGTGATCTCCACCAGCTAGTCTGTTGCAGATACCTGTTTATTCCTTTCTTTTTTTTTTTTTTTCCTTTCTTCACTGGTTCGGTCGAGTCTGGTTTACTCTCCTGTCCATTATACACCTTCGCTTCTTCATCTCGCCATTTTTTAACTTACCTAGGATAACAGAATCATATCTCGACATCTACCACTCACCTTTAGTTGCTTCTGTTCTCTTCCCAGTTTCTTATTTTGTATTCTTCTTTTTAATTCTTTTATTCTTTTTATTCTTTCGGATCTTTTTCTTTTTCTTAGTTGGAGCTTCAGACGATTTAATATTCAAGTAACAAAATACGATATAAAAAACAAAACATATAACATTTCGAATATCTACGACAAGTTCAACAAATTGCTCAACGACGACTCATTAAAAAATCAAATATTCCGACGACCTTAAAAATAAATTACGAACCACGACGATTTATGACCATTTCTATCTAAAAAAAAATAAAAGAGCAAACAACAAAAAAGACACATTTTCTATCTATCTTGATATCAACTTCACATCATAAAAATGGGCCGTCTTATCAAGAACCACTGGGCTCGTCTGATTGTCCTAACTGCCTCAGCCTGTACGTCTTGCCTACTAACCGAATCATGAGTTATACTCCCGACAGCAATAAAAACTAACATTCAGATTTTAGACCAAACTGTTGCTGGTATCCATGGCCTTTTCTGGCCCAAGATATTCTTTGACTTCCTCACCAAGTCACTCGATGGAGCCGTGAAGCCGGTACCAATCCTCCAAATCGTGAATATCATATTAGGCACATTCATGTTTGCTTTAGAATGGCCATTACCTCTTCTTGCCGGGTCTGGCATTCATAGAAGCATCGAGTTCCGTCTAGCGTTCTTACCATTGGTGACATTAGCCGCCGTGCTCATCTACGCAGGAACAAATTCGGCTCTGTATTATATTGTGGGCATGATTGCATACTTCTGGGCGTTTAGTGAAGGCGAGGTAGGCTTTTCCCTGTTATTTCTAATTACTCTCTATGTCAACTAGTACTAACTTTCCCTCCAGATTATCTGCGCGAAGCCATGGACTCTGCCCAAACGAGGCGGAACTGGAGCTCGTGTGTGATACTACACTTCATAGCATTTTTAGTATCCTTGGAGCTGTATTTCGTCATGTGGCGGCCGCCGTTCCTCTTCTAATACAAGCTTCTCTTGATGCCCTTTTTTTTTTTTTTTTTTTTTTTTCTCTCGCGATCCAGCCAGACCACACAACTTGCTTTGCTCTCTCACTCATACCCTAGATATTTATTTGGCTGATTGATATTCTATTTCTTTCTTGTTTTTATGGGAACGCAGTTCTTCACAAGCCCTTCAAGTTCTTGCGTATTCCCAGAGCGTCGGCGTATTCATATATTATTTGTACTGTACTGGGTTTCCATTTATTGCATCGATATCTCGGGGTTTTACTTTTTTATTTTATTTATTATTATTATCATTTGATATCCTCTTTCTGGGTGATATCCATCTGCCATTTACCATAAAGAAAAAAAAAATCTACATGGTATATCTTTTTTTTTTTTTTTTAGTGTGATAGTGATATCAGAGATATCTTGGCTGAATAAATCAGAGCTTTACTGAACCTTGAGATACGATCTACAAATGAACGAGAACGAGCTACCCAATTGAAAGAAATTATGCAATTATACAAAGTATAACTAAGCTATATTGATCTGGTATTAAGCATGGGCATCTTCTTTTTTAAAGTGGTAGGAACAACAAGGTTTGTGCTGTCAAAAGGTGAAAGCTAACTTTGAGATTTTTTAGAGGTTCGTTGTATTCTGTCCTAATTCCAGAAATTAGACGTCGAAAATATTGATGTCATTGAATCGAGCAAGAATGCTTTAATTTATTCCATTTGCTTTGTTCTCGGAAGATATCAAAGTCTACGACTAACTACGTCAACCATCTTGCGCTTAACAAAGGCATCCAATGTTAGCAGACGTTCTTTTTTTCTAGGTTTTTTTACTAATGTAAAGATGGGAATACATGAGCTAGAATGTGGGCCTTAGCTACTCCGGCAAAATATGCCTCCGAAACACAATGAAACTAGGCCGCCAAGGGCCATAGAAGAAGAAGGAGAAGGAAGAAGGAGAAGGGGCTAGTAGTTGGTTTCCGAGCGAAACGACGATACCACGACTTTTGCTTTTTTGCTGTGAAATGACTTGAAAAAAAGGCTCGCATTTACTGCGAGTCTTATTTAAGGCAGTTAGTTCATGGACAACGTGGTGTGATTTCTTTGCTTGTCCACGGTAAAACCTTTTCTTTTTTTTTTTCTTCTTTTTTTTTCGTCGATGTCAATTCTGAAAGGGGCACGGGCAAACTGATTGTTACATTATCATTAGAAAATTCTGTAGTGTCACTACTATGTGCAATCAAGATTCTGTGCGGTCAGACAAGCGAAGCCATTGGCAGGTCTGCTACACGTTAGAAATCAGATCAGAGCTTAAATTTCATGGTTGGGAATCTCTTTCTGGAGACAATCTAGCCTTGTTTTCCTGGTTGTATGTCACGAATATTTTGATTTTCTTTTCTATTTTTCTTTACATGGAAAAATGCTTATATTTCTGATAAAATGTGTTCAGTGTATAGCTAGATTATGATAACAAGTGTCTGATAAATACTCCTTGATAGTAATGCGATGCGAATGAATTTACCGAATATTCATGCTCTGCGACATGTTACGAGAACCAGTACGTTCTTTCATCTACGAAGAAGATGTGAATAGTTAGCACAAGTTGAATAAAGATTTTTTAATTTTTAATTTTTAATTTTTTTTTGGGGACAACTTACATCACTGGTCTGCATCGAACCATCTGTCAAGATGCGCTCAATCACGATATTCTCGTCATGGGTGCCGAACTGGTTCTCCAGCAGGCTGTTCGGCGCCTCGTTGAGCTGGCCGTTAGGTCCGTGTCTGTTCGTAATGAAGACTTGGAATGATGAGACGAAATATGATAGTGGCACGCTGGAATGGTCCTTCTTCCATTCACGGCACTGGGCTTCGTCATCGACGAATACGACAAAGTCGTCTGAGTCGCCACGGAAGTGCACGCGGGTATGGGGGGTGTCTCCTCTAGTCATTGTGAATGGATGGTGGTGATACTGTTGATAGGAAGATGGAGATAATTGGGTAGATAATATGTTGTTGCTGGAGCTGAGGTGAAGTATAAAGAGTTGTAGATTTGAAAATGAAAGATGATATAGAAATCAGAATGAGTGCAATTAGAAAATGGACATCTCGACGCTTTTATATCAACTTCTTGCCTCCCGTTTTGTTTCTCTCAGCTCCAAGACATGTGACGCCATCTCCAATCCAGCCATGTCCTATCCCGTTCTCGGCCTTTGGTCTCCCCTCTTTCTTTCTCACTCATCTTTTGCTATCGTATTAGCTACCCGGTAAAACAGACGGCTAGTTAGTTTTCCACAGCTCATATATCGAACTATGCCGTTTGCTTAACAAGTCCTTCCTTCCCTGCACTTTATTTGCCCCTCTGCACATATCACGTGTTCGTCATAGACTGATCTTCGCTAAAAGGGTATATTCTCTGCTCTTTCTAGCATCTTGCTCAATACAGATCAAGTCTTGTCCATCATTCCATGTATCCAATGATGGCATTGTACCGCCCTGGTTTTAATATTCAATTTGCTCAATGCCGTTGTTTGTAGACGTTTATGTCAGTAATCCCGACGTCATCGGCTCTCCACTTCTTTTGTCTGTTAACGCGGCTCCCCGGAGCCCCGCTTTTGTCATTTTCCTATTCGGGGTTTTGTTGTTTCCTCTTTTTCTTATCCCTTCGACAAAGACAAGCCAAACTAATAAATCACAAAGTTTGATAACTATCTATGGCATTTGATCAATACTTTCGATACTTAACACGCCATCGCTTCTACTAGGTTATAATTTTGTTAACACTAGGGGTGTTTAAGCTCTTCTTCTGACAAAGTATCCATACGTGATGTGCTCGCTTTTCTTGCCACCCTACTTGGAGCTCTCCTGTTCTCGTCCTTCGCTAATCTTAGTTGTCTGATCACATGATGCCGTCACTGATTAACCACCCGACATAAGTGAACAGTGAATACAGCACGTCATCAAGCCATTCGTCTCGATATCAGATCATTAGTTCGATCATTGCTATTGCACAGTATATCGTCGTCGCCCCACAGATGGCGAAGTGCATGTTGAAGTAAGAGTTGGAAGAAAAATGATAATTTAATTTCCATAATATCGTGTTTAAAACAAGAACAATCTAGGTTGAGCCTAACCATGATGGTAAACCATGAGAGAGAGGACACACGGGGAAAAAAATAAACATAAAAATGAGAATAGTGTGGAAAACAAGAAAACGCAACTAAAGCCGGCCCAAAGATATAAAATATAACCAAACAAACAAAACCCTTTGAAGGCAAGTACTCTGGAAGGTGAACGAACATGGAAAAGAAGAAGAAAAAAAAACATAAATAGCAAAAAGCAACCAAAACCCCGCGTGAAAAAAAATACTCTAATGATAGTGGTGTGCGTGGTGTTATGAATCAGAATGATAAATGCAAAATCCTTCCCAACGGGTATACCGGAATGTTCCCCTGATATAAAGTCGCCTGAACGTTGTATAATAAAACCGCATTTTGTTGTTTGTAGCTGCTGTAGTTTACAACAACATTTTAGGTTGCTTGTTGCTCCCCCTCTTTTAAATTGTACAAAAAGATGGCATTAGACCATTCTCCGTATCGAAAGAACATTGTCCTAGCGGAACAAACTGCGAATGCCGCCAGACATTGACTCTCTATGGCGACCGTTTGATACACTCCATCTCTTCGATAAACGTCTGCTAACATTGGAATGCTTTGTAGGACTGCTAGTCTCGTTTCCTCCATCTTCAACAGCTACATCATCCACTGCTGAAGTTTCGTGGCCGCTCAAATCGCACGACATTTTGCCTCTACGCTCAGTCTCTGAAGAGTTATCAAACGCTTTGCGAGGAGATAAACATATGTTGTTAAATACCTCGCTGTCGTCTAAGCCATCGAACTGTAACGAGTTGGTTGATCCTGGACGGCCGCCATTTCCTCTACCAGCGCGCATAACGAGGACGTCCTCATCGGTACATTCGATTGGCGAGTTTGTTTTGTCGCCAAAATCGTCATTGTGTGGCTCCTTGGAAGATGGCACTTGTCCGGCTACCCACATTTCTCGCATAGTGAATATAGGTGGCGATACAGGAAGGGTCATACGGCGAAGAGGCTTTCTATCGATCTCATCCTCGATGATAGGCAGTTGAGAAAGAGGCACCATATTTTCCTCCTCTGTGAAGCAACTTGGCGCAATATCAGTTGACCGGCGCGTCATATTATGAATTATTGTGACAGATTCGTCATAGTTAGTAGGTGGTGTGCCGGGTGTTAGAGTGCCAGACCCAGATCCAGGGCTTGTACTTGCGCCATGCTTGGTGATACTAGCCAAACTACTAGTGCGTCTGGTAAATGTGCTTGTGATGCTAGCCACGCTCAGTCTACGCATCATTGACGAAGTAGTTGATCTGACCATGTGCTCACTGCGGGCACGAGTAGTCATGCCTGGGAAAGGCAATATATCCTTGCTCCATATATCCGAAAGCATTGCCTCAAGCCTGGCTCGTTCTGCGCGGGCCGGGGCAAGTACTGCAATACGGTTGTTATTAGCAAGTAACGATTGTGACCGGTTAATCGAGGTTCCGCTGGGTGATTTGGCCTCCTTGAGTACGCAGGTATTCTTGAGGATAACTTGGCACATCTGGCTTTTAGGGCCGATAGTCGAAGCCCGATGGATGGATATTCTATGTGCACCAGTGCCTGGTTTCCCGAATACAGCGCCTAGGCTCTTGATACTAAGAGCAAGGAACGTGTGGTTAACTGTTGAAGTCTCTTGGCGCTCAAATGACATGCCATTATTATAGGACACGAGGCGTGACTTCCACTCCAACTCTTCTTTTGGTGAACAAGCAGTCAAGATGATTTCGTACAGCTGATGATCGTGCTCAAATACGAGCTTCCATGAAAATGGAGCAGTGTGACATTGAAGTCCTAAGTTTGGGCAAGTATTAGTAGTAGTTCAAAATTGTGTCGCAAAATAATCTGCCATTCACTAACCTCTGCCATTGTCAATATCCTCGATACGAAGGCCGACCAGATTAATACATGCTTGAATACTGTAGATCTGATCAGCCTTGCTAGCTGATGCAAGGCACAATACATCATCGTACAGTAAGCAGATCATGTACTGACCATCAGCAGCCTCCTTTGTTTGCCAGCATGCATGCAAAGCACCGCAGAGCTTGATATGACCAAATGATCGAATGCGGTTCTTGGATACGGCATCAAGACGCTAAAAAAACAGAAATGATTAGTTACAATGTTACTCTACAAATGACAAACATTTGATTAAGATACATACCTGGTTAGCAAAAACCAAGCGATCCTGAAGCATCCAGTACGCTCGAGGGTAGTCTTCATTTTGGCGTCAGTAGTCGCCCGATTGATCTCGGCAGTGGCTTCACGAAGACGGATAAGAGCTTCTTCAACCGCCATGTGGGAATTCGGACAGTCCTCGCTAGGTGTATATTTCAATATTTCACTGAATAGCAGAGGGTACCTGCAGACACGTTGAATAGGCTACATGCATTTGTGCATTTGTGTCAGCGAAAGTCATAAAGTGAGAAAGCAAGCATACAACATGCACATGTTTGTATGCACATGTACAAGCCATTACACTGTGGAACATACCTTTACAAGAAGATCGCCTAGAGTCAGGGCTTTGCGTGACGCATCATCGCGACTATTTGTAGGCCCCAATGATAGGGCGAGTGTTTCCAACCCTTTTTGGTAAGTATCCCATTCGGGCATCATGCGATGTGCAGCTGTTACATCTTTGATCATCATCTCGTACTTGGCTCCATATTCCTTATATATGAAGAAACGGCTCATCTATATTACAATATTACATGATGTTAGTCTTGTCCTGATTTATGTGGCCTCTTATATCACAGTAAGGCATATATATGCAAGGTGTGCAGATGATGTATAAGAAACAAGAATGTGGCACATTACCTTTTTTGAAAAGACTTTTGCGACGTCTTCGGTAATCTGCGCTTCGGCAAAGATCTCAGGGATGTTTTGTACCCTTGGAAGATCATCTAGGCTGTAGCAATTTTGTGGTGAACCTGTCGAAGTTCTCCAACGAGAACCCGTGGCAGAATAGTCAACCGAAGACTTGTGCGCATTGTTGACATTGGAAAATTTTACATGACGATACTCTAGACCCGGTACTACACGATAAAGCTCCTCTAGAATCTCCTCGTGAAGCTCAACAATAGCGGTCAGGTTGTGGTTGATAGAGGCTCTGAGTCCGTCAGGTAAAGTCGGTAATCCGGCCAAAATAGTGATGTAGACCTAGCGCGGGATAGTGTTAGTTGGCGGGTCTAAAGGGCAAAACTTTACGGCACAAAATGTGTTGGAAAAAGAAGAAAAAAAGAGCTATGCATGGGGACAATGCAATGTGATTGGCTTTTTGGGGGTGGCGGCATTGTCTATCTAACAAAGTTTCCCAAAGGAGAAATATTGAATGTATGAAGAGGAAGAAAAAAAAATGCACCAGGGAGCGATATTTTTTCTTTCGAGTCGTAAAGTACTTACATTCATCAAGAAACGCACGTCACTAATATAGCCTTCTTCTGTCTTGATCAGCTCTTCGAGAAGTCTTCGGCGATGCAAGGCGCGCTCCAGAGCAGCGGGATCTGGCGGTGGTGGCGCAAACATAGTAGCTGAAGAGGGAAAATGCAGGTCGTCCTCTGAGATTGACAAGCGATTGCCCAGATATGAGGCTCTGCTGCTGCGATCGGTAGTCCGCGACTCATTGCTATGGGATCGCTCAAAATTCCGATGTAGGCGGGACCGAGATCTAGAGCGGCGAGTGCTGACAACGCTGATACTGGCGCTTTTGACGCCGCCGACAAAGGCGGACGAGTTGGACGACGATGTTGAAAGACGGCGGCCGCGGGATGGACTGAGCGTTGCACAGTTATTATGGTCTCTTAGTTGCCATGGGGCATTTGCGTTCTCGCCTATTGGCATCGGGCGCTTTTGGGCGCGGCGCTGGAGAGTCCTCATCCACTTGCGGAATGGCACGACGGCGTTCTCATGGGCGGTAAGCGAAGAAACGGGTGGCTCTTCATTATGGTCATGGTGGTCCTGGCAGTAGTCGCTTGGATCATCACTGATAGTGGCGGCGGCAGCAGCAGCGGTGACGGCTAGGTGGTGAATTTCGCTGTCCTCAAGGCCTGAAGCATCGGCAAGCGACGATGCAGCAGATGAAGAGGAATGACAGTCATGAAGATGGTGCATTGGAGACGCAGATTTCGCCAGATCGCTATACAGCGCATATGAAGCCATTACAGCTGCCTTTGAATGGACATTTTCATCCAGGCCAGAATCGTGAGAAGGCGAGTGAGAGTGTGACGACAAATGTGAAAGAGAAAACGAATGGACTAGAGGCAGATCCAGCGAGTTCAAAGTGCTAGTTGCTAGCCCCGAAGTACCCTGGCCCGAGGTGGTGTAGAACAGACGAGATCGAGGGATTCCTTCTGGGAATTCGTTGGTGAGGGAAATTGGTCGGATCCAGGGAGGGCTTGAGCTTAGGCTAGAGGTCGCAGTACGACCAGCAGCGGCTGTAGTAGTATTAGTAGTAGTGGTAGTGGTATTAGTAGTTGTTTGTGAGCTTGAGCTCTTAGAGTGAAATGAATTAGAAGAGTCCAGCAACGATGGCGGCAGATGCGACGACGCCTGGGACTGCGACTGGGATTGCAGCGGTGACGTGAAATGATGCAGCTTATGCTTGTCCTGTTGCAACCGTGAGCCGACTACTGAAGTGGATGAGGTCGCAACGACAGTAGGAGAAGAAAACACAGGAGACGAAGACGATGTGCCAGAAGAAGGGACGGAAACCATAGAGGTCGCAACAGTGGCAGATGCTGCTACGGTTGCCATTGCGAGAAATAGCGGCAATAAACCGACTAAGGCAGGCCAAAAAGCGAAGGCCAACGAGAACAAAAAAAAACCAAAGATAAAAGAGATGGGAGAAGTAATATAAAGC
>RHLR01000687.1:0-15232 GCA_009806335.1 Davidsoniella australis | reverse complement strand
TTTTTGTCTATCTCTTTCTTTTGTCTCCTTTCCTATTTGTAATTCTTTCTTTCGTCAATTTGTTTACTTTGTCTGTTTTTCTTTTTCTTTTTCTATTTGTCTTTTTTCCCTCTTTTGTCAATTCTTTTTCTTTTTCTATTTGTCTTTTTTCTCTCTTTTGTCAATTGTTTTATCTTGTCGATTTGCTTCTATTGTCTACATATGTGTTTATTTTTTTTCTTTTGTCTTGCTACTCCCATAATATCCTAAAATCCAGAGTTTTATTTTTTTTAGAACGACATTGATTTTGTATCGTGAATCATGTAAAAGTGCCAGGTAGTCAAATAACATGCCTACTATGAAATATGTCGTCGTAAAGTAAGTACATATGTACATATAACTACTTTGTAGCCCTATTGTTATTAAGGTATCGAGTATTTCGAGTACAAAATATTTTACTACGGCAAAGAAGAAGAAGGAATAGAACTATGATTCTTTAGGATTCATTCCACGCCTTGTCTAAATATAACAGCAGCTGTATTTGTAGACTTTTATTTGGGCCAGAAATCAGGATCAACATGACCTATTCAAGAAATACTTCTATGAAGTGGCCTGTCTGCATAGAGTTTCTTTCTATCAGCTAAAGTATTTGTCGATGAAAGTTACGTTACTCGGAGACTATTATTGATATGCGGAGTACTTTCATTGTGACTATAGAATATTTTTGGACACATAACTATATACAACATGTACTTCACCGTCTACAATCGTGATTAATGAAATCATATCAACCTAGGTCAATAAGGATGATTGTATCTCTGATTTGCGAACAACTCATCTCTATAACCCAAAATCCATGTTCTATGGTATCCATTGGTAGTTGCATGATAGTTCTGTATGAATCTACGAGTGATTATTGGTAGTATCAATAGAAAAAAAGACAATAGTTCGCTACTATAACATACGTTTCTAGCTGGTGTTGAGATAATGTGGCTAAGGCTAAGTATGTATTCATATTACATATCAGGATCAAAGTACCGTTGTTTGCATAGTGAATCGGTACTGGGGCGTCTAAACGTCACATAATAATATAGTTTAAGTTCTATGTATGATAGAAACGGCTGGTATCCAAATTAGATTACAACTTTATCCTGTTATATTATGTCTCCGAGATTTCAGCTCATGATAACCCATTATCAAGACTTTCATAACGTGCGAGGTATTGGCCAACTTTAATATTCCCTTATTCCCTTGGACTAACGGATTCTATAAAGCTCCTACGTTATCAACTTTCTTACCTTTACACTTATCTTTATTTATTCTCTATATTACTATTTCACCATCGAGATTTGTCTCATTCTTACCTTTTTTCTGTGATTCGTACACTTTTCCACAGCATCATCAGCATGAGTTCAAGCTCTAAAATTCCATTCTCGCCTAACAACTTCGGGTTTGCCATGACAAATGGAGGTTACAGCGGTAATATATGCCCTGATTATTTGTATTGATCAAGAACGGTCGTCATCTAACATCTTCATGTATTTCAGTCACTCCACTTTACTGTCCAAGCGTCTCATATGATGCTACTACCTATCAGTACTCTCTTGTCACATTCAGTGACTATGTTGCTTGCGAATTTTCGATAGCAACATACTATCCGGACCTTTATCAAGCAACAGTGACCGAAACCGATGACGATGATTCGGTAACCGAAACATCTACGTATACGAATACAGTCACGTTTAAGACTTCTGGACATTGGGGAACGTGCCAAAATTCAAGTCTAATATCTTACGAGACAATATCTCAGTCGACATACTCAGATGGGTATACTGTATGTGATCTCGGCTGCACAAGTATTCCGATATGGCCGAGCTATCCAACCAAATCGGGTGACACTAGCAATCTATTTTATACGTGTGCCATGTCAACACCCATAGAGGCTATTTACCAAAATTTTCCGGCCTGTATGGCTACTCGTGGAACCTCTTGTAGTACGTTTAATTCTCAAGCTCTCTATATAAGTCTACGCTAACACAAAACATAGTTTCTCGCGATTCTAGCAGTACGTCTGACATTGCAATTGAAACTTCTCTTCCAACCTTTACATCACAATCATCAAGATCAGGCCCAAATAAGGCGGCTATTGCTGGCGGTGTTTTTGGTGGAATTGCGGCGGTTTTCTTGATTGCGTTAGTGGTTCTCATGTTGAGAAGACGTAACAGACGCAAACAGGCTATTCCTCAAGATGATACTATCGATATTGATGATTTGCCTAGCAGTTCTGATAGGGTAGGCTTTTCTCCCGAAATCGTCCCGGTTATAGCGTCTAAACCCTCCCCCCCCCTTTTACCGAGGAGTCAAGCACACCAATTTCCGATAAACACTGCGATGCTGTTCAGCCAGATAAAATATTGTCTCTCGTTAACCATCACGAAATGTCAACGGTTCCTTATGAACGCCATATCTCTGATGAAGCGACAGAGCTACCATAAAGTTTGAAACGTGGACTTTCCTAGCGTTATATATATATAATATATATATCAATACTCTAATATCTAATAAAGCTCATATCTCAAGATATTTCGTTTATTTCGGTCGTAAAAGAACGATAAAAACGAGCTTCATAGTCAGAAACTCTTATAATTCTTTAATATTCAAAAGTCAGTCTAGAATATAATATATTATCCCAAAAATCAACTTTATAATTCAAGGTAAATTCCTCTAGCAAAAAATCCTGATGTTACACTAATAAGGCATAACACAACTTCCTGATGAGCCTTCTTGTACCCTAACCCTACTGTGATGATTGATATTCTAGTCATTCTTTGACAAAGCATATTAACCACCTCTTACAAACGTCATTATCATTTTCATTTTAAATATAGAAAACGATCATATACAATAAGTGTTATTTGTACGGTATTAACGGATAAGACTGTAAAGAAATACTAGTCTTCGCTATGATATCATAAACCAAATCCAGTGTCGTTATAGATAAAGCAAGTAAGACAAATTAATTTGGAAGCATATATCTTGTATGACTAGATAAACCAGCAAAACGATACACAACGACAACGTCTTTTCTAGAAAAAAAGAATACTATTTTGTAATTATATTATATAAAAAGCAACAAATAATCGCACATTTGCTAAGAGATGTCCGAGCGAAGATGTACTTCAAGGAGTTTCTGCTTTGTTTGAAATGCAAGGGATATTGCCCTCTAGGCACCACGTTTTGTAACTTGGTTGGTGTGAAAATAGCAGTATCATCGAGCAATTTTTGTTCCTTCCAGATCAAATCCCTAGTACCTTCTATCCCGAGGTGAGTTCTTACTACCGTGATAAATGCGTGTAAGCCTAGTCGATAGGGCAATCTTGTTGATCATCGATATTATGAAACTAAAGAAAAAGCCGAAGACGATCAATCGGCGACTCACTCACTCACTATACGCTCATTCTCATAAATATCATAACTATCCTATGCGATATCTCTCACATCAATGTCGATGAGTGTAGTGTGTTCAACGAAACTTATAAATAGCGTTGTATGGCTATCAGTACCAACACAATGGCCTCTTTATAGCATTTTACATTGTCTGCTAGCGGAGGGGCTACTAAGTAAGCACTTCCTCATTACTATGTTATACTACTACATAAGCTCGTATATCATTTTAAACATTGTTACTCATACCCTACATATGTTTTTAGACTTTGTTGGATATGTTGTAGTGCCACATAGTTGTATACTACTGCAACAAACAAACTTCATCTGCTTTGACTCTTTCTTTGCATTGAACGAAACCTTTCGGACCTAGGGACTCTTACTTCACCTTCTCAATATACAGGGCGTTGCTGCTATGGTCTGTGCACGACCCCTAACAAATAATTACATTGCTACCACATCGCGAAATCCCGTGGGACTCCATTCTCTCGGACAAATATGTATCTGTGAGTATCAGGAACTTTGGTGATCCTAGCGAGGTATCTACATGTACGAACCGAGCTTTTTTCCCTTTTCTTTTTTTCCAGCTCATGCTGTCGTTTTCCGATAGCGCCTTGGTAACGAACGTTCATCTCACATTAACCAGGCTCTTATAAAGAAGACCGTGCCCTTTTTCTTTTTCTTTTTCTTTAATGCTACGTGCTAAAACATTAGATCCACATGCTTTCAATCTACAGAGGTTAAGCTTAACCTTGAAAGGCTACATATACTTAAGATATTGTGTACCTTGTTGACATTCACTACGGAGTAAGACATTTGAAAGATTTAGCAAAGATTTTATAAAATTTGTTTTGGGGTATTTTTGCTGTAGTTGTTGTAGCTACGGTTTGCATTGAAGTAGATGTTTCTATCCAGAATTTGAAATGCTCAGTACAGATATATTGAGAAGATTTTGATACTCTATCATCTCTTGTGTTAAGGTTACTACGATCTTAGATAGAAACTTCACGATATTGTGCTCATGAGAACAAATTTGCAATTACTTATATCTAATGGGATGTATCATATGTCAAGAAGTCTGATATTATGCCTACCGAGATATATCTGTACAGAATGATTCTAAGTCCATCAATATTAGATAGACCACTTATTTGATAGATGAGCTCTAATCTAGTATGTATTTACTGAGAGCGTGTGAAACTTTATTGCCAAGAATATTCTAGGCACTTTAATACACCAGGATACACATGTTTGTTAAATAGAAGATGTCATACATGTATTAGATGTATGATAAAACTGACAAGGTGTGACAATTTTCGTCCGCTAATTATGCTATATCATTTTAGTATTATTATCATGCATTCTTCTTCGATATTGAATCCAGATGTGACACTTATACATGTTAAATGGCATTTCGAGCCGAAGGCATTCAGCCCAGAAGCCTATGATATAGAGAAGAATGCCTAATAATTAAGTGCATGGAAAGGGAACCCCATGTAATGCCATGTGCTTTAAAGCTTGGTTCCAATACTCGTGGGCCAGGATAGTTAGTCTTGGCTCATCAAAAATGCATCAAGATGTTTTCAGGTAGTTGTCTCCTGGTAGAATAGATGTCCAAGCGATATTCCAAACACTCGCATTTCTAGATTGTTCTAGGGTGATTTCAAGGTCAGTGATAAGTATATTAACTTATTCAGCGGCGTGACCTAAGCCTCCTCGCGTTGGGGTGCCACGCAATATTACAGACGCAGCTTACAAGTACACATACACCGCTTAGACAGCTTCACTAGATAATCTTATTCCACTGTGTGGGTTACTGTATGGCTACTTTCATATGGTAGTTATTATATATAGAATATAATAAGCTGCAGTTTAGTTTTAATAGATAGATGGCTCATTCTCGATAACACATTATTAAATGGTAGTATGATAGCTACTGACTATATAGAGATATAAGAAAGTTCATATCTTGGAAAGGAGAATATGTTGGATGGCAGGTTTTTCATTTCCTGGGGCTTCTTTGAACTGAGCCCTATCTAAGAAGCAAAGAAAATAATAAATACACTGTGGAATATGCACCGCGTCTGCCGCGGCTGTTGGTTTGTACGAATATTATGTTGGCCTTGGTCACATTGGCTAGATACAGTTCTCACACACGTTCATTTCCTCTTTGATGTGTAGTACTTTCATATTAGTTGTGTGATGTGATCCGTTCAGCTGTCACAGTTTTGTTTTTCAGGAGGAAAAAAAAAGCATGATATAAAGCATTGCGCGAATATACATGTAGAGAGCTGTATTGAGATTTTGAGACGACTATACACCAAAGCATTTCATGAGTATGATGTAGCTTTGAACCACTGACTTGCTGATATTTCTAACGCACTATAACTTTGAAATCTTCGGTTTATAAGATAGCTGTGCCCTACGCAGTGACCCTGAGCCCTACGATATAGGGTCTAGAATGATGTTCACGGGCATTATCCTAGTCACGAGCCAGGTATTTGTCCCTGGTATTCATCATCGGAGTGTGAAAAACATCGGGCACTTTTCTTGCCGGCCGTTCTAAGCGAAGTCAGATTTCTCCTACACTTAGTAATGAATGAGGGCTGAGCCCATTAGGCTCAAAGCCGAATACATGTATATATGTCAGAAACTGAGTTGTCCTTACAACTATAACATGAATAAAACAGGATTATGACGGGGCTCATAGCTCTTCCTACCCCAAACGTAACTGTCATTTGTCATTACTCTGTAAAGTCTTTAGGGTGGGAGCTTTCTTACACTAAAATGTAATATAACAACCAGACTGTGAGAGAACAGCTGTACATATAAGTCTTGTGACTGACGGAGCCGAATACTCCGATATCTATAGTAAGCAAAAAAAACTACACTGCCAGCAACACCGTCTCAGACTTACTGCCCAAAGCTCGTTCTCCAGCACAGACCATCGTGAATGTGGGATTGACGAACTGAGATTTCCTAATCAAGCAACACTCTTGTTTCGACACTTTCTTATTTCCTCTATTATGTTATACACCATATATCTACTATTCTCTTATTACTATATATTTTATTTTTGTACATCTAGACACCCATACTCGGAATAGTTGATGTAGGGAATAAGCCTGACACTACATGTAATACAACTAAAGACGGTAGTCAGAAAGAATACATGTGGCTTTGGCCTCCCCCAAGCCTAAGTGGAAAAAATACTAGATTTACATGTTAGAAATGAATCGTTGCGTAGTAGAAGGAGGGCGTGAGAAGATTGAGCGGAATTGCACTTGGCGAACGACCCCATGAACGAACAAAGAGTTAAGCTATCGGCTACCATGTGGCTGCCTTCATCAGCCTCTATAAAACCTTGGCCGTCCCCGACTATAGACTTCCGACTTGTACATGTTTCTATCACCAACCAAGCTAGTTCTTGACTCTTCACTTCTCTTATTTTGACAGCCCTTTCTTTCGTTAAGCTCCGGTAGCTTCTTTACTACATTCCCATATTTCTATTTCTGTTTCTGACATACTGTCATTGGTTTTCGGATTCCTTCTCTGTCCTTGCTTCTGTGTTGCAATTGTCTTTTCTTATTTTTTTTCTTCATATATCCTTCTCTTCTCGTAACATAATACCGTTCCAGCCACTCGCTCAAGTCGGCTTTTCTTTCTATTCTATTACTCACCTGATAATAGTCCCCAGTGTTGTAGTACTGTAGCCATCGTTGTGGTTGTACTGCATCTATTATATACCCATCGACAAGGTCTTTGCGTCTTTTTCTAAGCGCCCATATCCTCACAATTTTTATTTTGTTCTGTTCTTTTCTAAGACTGAGTTTTTTTTTCTCTCGCATATTGCTCTCAGCCAATTCATTTTTACCGCTGTAAATTGATCCTAGTACAACATATTTGCTAGCCTAGGCTGTTTTGTGTGCAATATAGCATTTTGTGTATCTCTTTGAAAGACCGTTCTATATAGGCCCGTTTTGTCTTTAATTTGCGAAACCTGCCAGACAAAGAAAGAGTAGCACATACAAGTAAAGTACACTGATAAAGTACTGTGTAAAAGCTCATTTATTTCCCCCAACCTCATCTTGCAGCCTCAACTAGCATCTGCTATTTCTATTTTGAGCTGTCTACCCGGAGCACCCCTGTGCTGACTTTCAAGCTAAAGTCTGCCTTTGGTTCTTTCAAATATTACACACATCTTCGTCTCTCGGGATCGTCTGTATTTCTTTCCCTTTTCTTCTCTTTTGTCATTCCATTTTCTTCTTTGGCTCTCTTTGCCTTCCTTCAGTCGTGTTGAGATCTGTCACGCTACAATATTCTACCCCCGGTTGGAAAATCTTGTACCGCACCGCAAGAATGCAGTTCTCTATCATCACTACTGTGGCCACTGCCCTGGTTTGGGCCGGCATTGGAGTTGAAGCTCGTGCCGTTGCTGTTAGAGCTAATGGTCCTAAGGGTCCTCCTGCTCCCTGTGCTCGCGCAGTAGATGTCACTCTTCCTGTTACTGGAGTTTGTAAGTGTTTATTCTTTTCTTTTTCCTTTTAAGTGTCATTATTGTGCTAGCTCCTACAGCTATATCTGTTTCTGTGGTTGTGTGCTACTGTGATTAGCATCACTTATACTGGGGAGCCACTGTTGCATTCCGTTGGACTTTGTCGATCTTTTGCTAGTTCAAGCCTGGAGTTCCGCACTTCCACGAATATGTCTTCTACTTCCATTTCTTTGCAGATCTAGCCACTAACTAGTATTTTTTTTTCCTATCTCAATAGCCCCCGAACTTCCTGCAGTTTCTTCAGGTTCTGTGCTCAAGCACATTGCTTTAGGCCATGGCTACCAGAACTACACTTGCAGTGCCGCTGGAGCTACTGCTACTGCCAATGGAGCCCTTGCTGTGCTGTACGATGCCCTGCCGTTGTATCCTGGCCAGTCTCGCAACTCTCTCGATCTGACTACTTGGCTTGGTCTCAGCGGAGCAACTGCGCTGAACACCTCTATTCCTCTCAACTTGTCCACCAACACCCGCCAGACTCTTTCCGCTGAAGGTGCTTCGACCAGTCCATTCCCCTCGGTACCCGTGGCTCCTCTGGATCTGCGTCCCTTTGGTACTTCGGCCATGTTGAACTATCTCGGTGTTCATTTCTTCAACGGAAGCAGCATCCCCAACTTTGTGATCAGCGACACTATGCACCTGATTGGTGCCAAGAAAAACTCGCATGATGCCCCTACCAATGCCACCAAGGGTCCCAATGGAGAGTCTGCCGTTCCTTGGCTGTACCTGGAGGATGCTGGTGGCTCGGTTGGCATTACTTCTGTCTACCGTGTCGAGACTGTCGGTGGTGCTGCTCATACTTGCACTACTGCTGGCGATGATAGCTCAGTCTACGCCGCCTACTATTTCTTCTATGGCCCTGCCAACTAAAACGTTTATATATATAAACATGATGTTACCCTGTCTCATATGTAGACAAACGTCAATTAATGCTTGGTTCTGGACTGGGAGGTTTATTTGTTTTGTTTCGCTGCTATACTCTTTAGGGCATACTATATGTATTTTTTTGTTCTTGTTCTAGTGTTTTTATAACCTTTATATAGCTTGTTCTTTGGAGCAGGAAGATTTTGTTCATATTAGATATACATAGCTATCTCGCTTGCAAGATGTCATAATAAAGCCGTTAGAAGTCATTCACATTCAACTGCTAGGTGACTATAAAAAGTGTTTGCTTAAGATTATATTTAATGTATCAATGGATATAAAAGAAACAATACATACTTAGTAATTATTTAGTAAAACAACTGAATACAAAAATTGGCTTCTGTCGCTCGCTATATTTACGCATTAAATACCACAAAGCTTGTTTTCAATGTTTTATAAACATGCTGATTCAAAAATGGGTTCAAATGAATATTGTTTCAAAATCAAAGATTCAAAAATAATGCGGTATTGTATCAGTACTAACTAGTTACCTAGTGTATATCGTAATATAAAGCAAGTGTAAATATTCAACCGACCATAAGGAGAGAAAATGTAAAAATATACTAAAGTCAAAGTGCAACTTGCGCATCTTCGAAAACGAAAACCATAAAAGGCAAAAAGCCCCGGTGAATAAATATACAATGTCCGGCTTCACGATGTCTACTAATTGTTGCGTAGCCTTGGGTTTTTGATATGTAGATACTGAAATCGGTCGCTGTTACACCTTCCTAATAATCACCCACTAGCATCTGGGAGGTTCTAACCCCGTGCTAGTTCAGCCTCTAGACCCTGGCCTTGGGTCATGTACTCCTGTGGCCGAGGGTCCTCTGAAGTCCAAGTACCACCTTGGGTAGGCATGGGAACATGAGTTTGTTGAGCAGCAGCTCCGGTAGTACCAGGTTGAGTGGGAGGAGCTTGACGGACGAGCTGGCGGAAGCGGTAAACCTCGTCTAGAATCATTTTGCGCATCTCACCAACATCTTCAACAACCTCGAAGTCGAAGTTGAAAGTAGTAGGGCATTCCGGCTCGTCAGTGGCATCGTGCCAGATGGCTAGGTAGGGGTGCTCGAGAGCCTCTTCCACAGAGATACGCTTTGATGGGTCAAAGGCCAACATGCGGTCGAGTAGGTCGAGGGCATTAGCGTTGGCGTTGGGGAACAAGCCGGTGAACGGCTTCTTGGGCATGAATGGAAGGTTGCGCACATACTCCTGTGCACGCGTAGATCCGATACGGCAAAGAGTCTCTTCGTTAGGGGTTCCGAGAATGTGAAGAATCTGGTTGAGCTGATCGACATAATCACGGCCCTTGAAGAAGGGACGGCCACCCAGAAGCTCGGCCAGGATACAGCCAACAGACCAAACATCGACTGGAAAGGGAGCTGTTAGTTTTCAAGCATACATACAACGGTGTTGACGGGGTAAGTAGAGTCTTACTGGCTTTGGTGTAGCTCTGGAAATTCAGCATGATTTCAGGTGCACGATACCATCTGGTGGCGACATACTCGGTCATGTAACCAACATTCTCGTCCGGATCAACGGAGAAGCCACGGGCAAGACCAAAGTCGCAAATCTTCAGCTCACAGTCGGCATTCACCAGCAAGTTTCCTGGCTTCAAGTCACGATGCAATACGTTTGCGGAGTGAATGTACTTGAGACCGCACAGAATCTGGTAGATGAAAGACTGGAAATGGGCATCGGTAAGAGACTGGCCGGAGCGGATGATGGCGGCAAGATCGCATTCCATAAGCTCTATATTACGATTAGGGTTAGACTGATGAATATATATATATATATATATATGTATGTATGGAAATCAACTGGTCAGAGACTTAGTTATCTTACCTTCGTATAGATAGGTCTCGTTGAAGTTTTCAGGGCGAGGAATGTCCATGTCGTACAAGCAAGTGATCTAAAGTGGCCGATTGATGTTAGCTTCGATGCATCCTTTCTTAGCGCGGCTCTGTAATTAAATCAGAGTGTATCACATGTAACAATATTCAATGTGTTGTCTATCTTCTAGCACGGTGAGACACTGTCCGCAATAGCAGCTAGAGATCCCTATTGTGTGCTGTATTATAGTGGCATGTCGAGTGCTGATCCAGCCAATATTGAGCTGCGGGGTTATCACAAGGCTGCCATATTTTGTGCGCCCATTGAGCTATTGCCTCGGCACGCAAAGAAGCCTTCTATATGTCGATTTATAGCGGTCGAGAGGGATACGAAAACTGTCGATAGAGGCTTCTCAATCGAAGGTATTAATTGGACAGGCATCATAAAAGCCACTTACGTTGCGATGACCACGGAAATGCTGCAGCAACTTTATCTCGCGCAGCGCACGCTTAGCGAGAATCTTCTTGCTGAACACATTGGTGACCTTCTTGATAGCGACGCCCTCGTTATTGAAGCTGTTGGTAGCGGCACTATTGTGAATTATACAGGTTAGGCCAATTCCAGTTCGAGGGGTAGACAGAAAAGCATTGAAAACCTTGGAAGCCATAGAAATAGAGGGCACTTCAATGGAGGGGTACTACTCACCAGACAATACCGTATGCGCCCTGGCCAAGCTCTTTCGTCACAGTATAGCGTTCATCAACAATGAAGTCCTGGTTGAAAACCTTGAAGACCTTACGACCAGGTGGTAGATCGGTCATGGTGGATGATGTATTTGGCGATTAAAAGTAAGGTTGAGTGTAGGTCTAGAGTATGGCCGGTCGTATTACGAAGGTCGAGAACAGTATCGGAATAGCGACGAAGATTCGATGGGATGCAAGGACAAAGAAAGAGAAGGATATCACTATAAGAAAAAGGAAAAAAAGAAGAAGAACAAAAAATAAAAAGCAGGTTCAAGCCGCCTATTAAGTGCTCGTCGCTGGACTTTGAGCATAAGATCGGCAGTACAAAGTCGAAGAAAAATATGAAACAAAGAAAGACCAGAAAGGCACAGCTTGCCGCCCAAAGCGTGGGATTTGGCGATGCGAAAGAAGTGCGGAGGAGGAGGGGGGACAGGGGAGGAAAGGATTGTCTGCTTATTGCGGAATAGTGGTGTAGTGCCTGCGTACAGTGTTGCTTATAGTGGCATCGTGGTATTGTCACAGGGCCACTAGCACTAAAAAGAGTTAAATGAGCAGGAGGAAGATACGAAGTAGGGTAGTAAAGAAGAGCCAGTACACAATGTTCTATAGCTCAAAAACACTCTCTCTATACTTCTTTACGATAGCCCTCGCTAATGTGTTTGATTTCCAGTGTCAATTCTCTCAGTGAGGGCTGAGCAGGCCTTCTAGTCTTTGGATGACCTGTTGATTGGAAACAGTCCTCTAACACAATGAAGGGTTCAAGGTGGGGTGGCCCTGCAGATGAGCCTAGAAACGAGGATTAATAACGGACGATCCAGCACTAGGACGGCCAAGAAAAGTATTATGCAGTCGCAGATGCTGTAATGGCTGCTAACCGACTAGCTCACGTATAATAGCCCTTGGAAATGGTCGAACTATAACAAAGAGACAAAGAAACAAAGAAAACGTATGCTTCTAACGACAGACGTCTTCTTCTTGTTCTTCTTTCGTAGCCGCTCACTGTGCATCATCATCACTTATAAATCCTCAACTGACTATCTATCAAAAATATAGCCTCACGTTGCCTGTCACATTCCTCCCTCTTTCCACGATCCATAATGCTGACACTAATTAACCACTCTATGATCTTTTCAGCCAACCATTGCAAGATATAATACAAATAACACGTAAATAACACATCCTATCGCACTATCGCACGCACCCTCTCTTGCAGCTCCAGTGCATCGGCTTCTCAAACTGCTACAAAAACTAAGAACTAATTCAGCCGCCCACTCCCCGTTTCTCTTTTCAGACGTAGCCGCTGCAAAGGCCCTAGCTTCCAGGGCCTCCCTTGTCATAGTGCCTACGCCTTATTCTTTTCTTTGTTGTTCCCTTCTCTTACACTAAACTAAACCACTAAGTAAGCTTGACCTGGCTGTACCAAAAGTATACAGATCATACACTAATTCTTCCTATTGGTTGCGCATCTTCCATTGTTCTAACCGCGCGACAAGCCAATCAACATGTCTCTGGCACTCTTGTAGTTGTACATGATTATTACTATTACTACATTATCACTATTATTACATACTAGTCACTAAATATTAAAGGATATTTATGTACTTCTTCTCTTTGATCATCAATAGTCATCCCTTGGTAACCAGTGTCTACTGTTCCTGCGTTGACGTATCATATCATGTCCATTCCTACACCTGTCTTTATCCCATTCCTAAATGTGCTTGTACTTTCAGAAACTGCTACAGAACCGTTCTTTTTTTTATAGCCTCTTCATGTCGCAAAATCTAGGCTTTGGTACAGCTAATGTGGCAATATGAGTCTAAAGAACTCAGAAATACAGCCGAATAGGTATATCAAACGTCAAGGGTCCAAGCTCCTCAGATCTAGTGTCATAGAATCTACCTTGGCAACTCATCTTCTAGCTTGTCTCTAAGATAAATTCTTCTAGAATACGGATTACACGCTACATTGGCCTCTAAGTAGGGCTGATGGAGGAGACTTTATTGCCTTATCCCAGTAAGGAGTCCGTACAATTTGCATCAACCAAGTGATCAAGAACCAAATCCAACTGTCGAAACGTCTGATCTGTACCTGATTCTTGAGGTCCTCTACATTAGTACGTTTCTCCTCGGGTTGAGAGACCGACATGACCTTGGATTTATATACACCAATACATGTAGTTATATAGTTACTTGTATTACGTACAGATAGATAAGCCACACACACACAATCTTGTCCTGGTTGCCGCACGTGTTTAGCCCCCAAGAACAGGTTTAGTCATATGATAAGAAGACCTGGCAAGGGATTGAATCTATTTCACAATCGTGAAATCTTGCGTAGCTTCAAACATACCCCAAGGAAAATCGCCTACAATAGATCACCCTACAAATCAAATTAGACCAACTTATTAATTAGCCCCTACAATTATATCTGATCACCAAGAGGCAGTGCCATTTATGTTGCTTTAGCTAATAGCTAACCAGATCCTTCTGTCAGAACTGCGAGGAAATTTTTAGTGTAGCGTAAACACTGGCGATAAGCCTCCTCAAAACCCTCACGGCCACCATAGTACGGATCATCCACGACCTCTTCTTTTCCAGAACCTGAGTACTTTCCAAATAGTTCAACTTTGGCCTTTGAGCCCTTCTTGCGGCTCTGCAAGGATTGAAGGTCTGACAAGTTAGAACGGTCCATAGCGAATATGTAGTCGAATTTGTCAAAATCAGACAGTTGCACCTATTTTAGTCCAGGAATTCCGTGGTTAGTCGATACTCGATAAAACCGAAAGATCAATACTTACTTTACGTGCGCTATGGCGGTAGGTTGTGATACTATTGTCTTCCAAAGTCGACATTGTCCGGGAGTCTGGACTGTCTCCAACATGATAGGCACCTATAGCCACTTAGTCAGCAACCGGTATAAAGATTTATCGTGTCATTATATCATGGATTATCTGCCAATAAATGCCTCTGCCTATGCAAGCGTACTTGAGTCAATAAAGCCATGTACTTACCAGTTCCACAGGAGTCAATCTGATCGATATATTGGTTGTATGGCTCTGACCTCGCCATAGACTGGAATATTCCCTCCGCCATGGTGGACCGGCAGATATTGCCTAAGCACACAAATAAAACATTCACCTTTTCTGGCATTATGGGCAAATTCCTCTCGGGTTGTAAGTTGTAGATTGCAGTAAGAATAGATCGCAATAGATCTAATATAATGGAGACGTTGAGTACTTAACTACAGGGTCAAATAAATGACGTCAGGCTTGATCTAAAATTCCATTGAGGGGTACATCAAGATGATTAATACAAAGTATATACGTGTAAGACCGTGCGTATTGTATACTTTTCTGGTTTTAGTACAGTGTCATGTCAAAGATAAAATTATATATAACCCTAACAGCAAACAAGATACAGATGTTTAAAAAAAAAAAAAAAAGTTAAATCTAACCCTATATTTATCGTTACGAAGTTGACCATGGCAACTATTCATCATCATTTTTTTCGTACATTCAATCCTAATGTAGTAAAATAATTGAAGATAACTTCAAGCTAATTTGTATATATATACTTGATTATACATAGTTCTTCACTTTAATTTTTGAGATATAAGTAGAATGTGCTTGGCCAAACTGCCTGATAGTGATGATCGTTGAATGATATGTGTATTCATAGGACAAATAACTAATAGACTCGTGACAAAAAAACTTCTATTAAAGTTAATACAGTTTAAATGTCAATCAATAATGTAGAATATA
>RHLR01000686.1:0-15240 GCA_009806335.1 Davidsoniella australis | reverse complement strand
GCTGTTGAGATCCCCCACTACCGCCTTGTTTCTGGTTGCGGTTCTGGCCGCCACGACCCCGGCCGCCTCTGTTGGTTCCTTGGCCCTTGGATCGGGGCTGGCCACCGGATGAGTTCTGCGAATCGCCCGCCATAGCAAGTTGAGTAGTTGCAGGTCGAGTAGTATAGCAACAATAGGTTGAAGTCGTGAAAGAGGGAGGGAAGTCCGGGTTGCGAGTATCGATTGTGAAGATGTAAAGTAGCTGAGAAAACAAATATGACAATCCCTTGATGGAATGTCAAAAACTTGATATCGGCCAACACAAGATGATATCTCCGGGTGTTTTTCTGCTAAATATTGAGCACGGTGGATATGACAGATCCAGATACACTAGTACTTCGTATGGTGGGGTTTAAAGCACACTTAAACTAATACCAGTGTCGACAAAATCCAATATTTGACCTACCGAGGTTTAGCCGTAGGTCAGAGACAGCACCATGAGACCTTGATGACGGCAAATGAGTTCATTCTGCTTATGGGCTATGAATCATCATTCATACTATTTGATAGCTAGAAATAAGAAATAGGCTGTTCTGGATTCATAATCCGGGGGCACCGCAGGGTCCCTGGCTTTCGTTCCGCACAAGCTAAAGTTTCCCAACCAAGCATTTATTCGTTACAAGACAGGGCAGACTTACCAGCCGCTATTATCGTTGCAATGAAACTGCCAAGTTGCCAAGGCGGTGCGACTTCTGATTCCTGGCTCTCACCTATCCTTACGGCCCCATGTTATTTAAAGGGTCTTGAAATACCACGGCTTAGCTGTATACTGTATATACATTACAGTACGGCATCTTCAACATTAAGTTAATTATCATAGCGTCCACTTCCAGATATCTACTCTGACCTACGAAAATCTGTTAATTGAGATATATCTATGAACGGTTTCCTTAGTGTATATTGCCCTAGGAAAGCCGTAAAGCAAAAGACGCTTTGACACTATCAAGACCGAATCAAAAACAAGTATCACGTTATCAATTTGCAGCAAAGTAAGAAGCGCGAATAGTTTGCTGATACTAGGGCTCCTTCTCCTGACATGTTTCAAGTTAATAAAGTTCAATGGAAATATTGAGTAGAGTAGTACATAACCTAGCTTTATTGATCTAGATATCAAATTCCTTAAAAAATAAAAAGACAGCATTGCATACTTAATGCCGTAACAAAATGTTCGGATAGTAGTAGCAGTGATTATAACAGGCGTAAAAATGATATGAAATAGCAAGGTGGCAATATAGATTTGGAACAACGGAAGACAAAAACAATTCCATAACTCCAACTCCAATTAGAAAAGAAATGGGAAATTTTCAGCAGTCGTGGATAAATAAATAAATAAAAAATAGAAGAAGAGAAGAAAAGAAGAAAAGAACAAAATAGTGAAGAACAAGATAGATAACAAATCCAGAAGAACAAACAAACATGGCTAAGAAAAAAAAAAGTAGGATGACAAAGGATCCCTCCCGAGAAGTGGATATGGATCACAGGTCACAAATCATACAAGCAATAGAGCTTGCATCTTACATTTGCCGTCTCTAAGGTTTTTCGTTTTCGAGTGGGTAAAGATGGCTACCCAGATTTTTGTTCATCTGGAACATGTTGATGCTGGTCTGCTTGAAGACCGCTTCCATCAAGTCATCGCAAAGGATTTGTCGCTTGTCATTCGGGTCTTGGAGTTCATTTCCCTTGATGTATTCCCATATCTTTTTCACAACTTGGGGTCTGGAGAGCTGTAAGTAAACTACATGTTAGTATGGCGAACGGGAAGGGTATGTCGTAACTATGGATATATGTCTGTATATATAAGTATGTGCGTACCTCACTCTCACCGACCAATGCAACTAACGGATTGCTCAGCATGAATGGTTTCTGAAAGCCGGTAGATTTCTTCGGCGTGACATCCATATCGCTTTCGTTCTCGCCAGATGCTTTCTTTGTTGACTTCTTACGAGGAGTTGCCTTGTTTTTGACTACTTTTTTAGGTTTTGCGCCAGTGCTACCACGAGTGGCACGCACACGACCAAGGCGGTTTTCCTGAGCTTGTAGCTCGGCGGCCAACTTTGCATCGGCATCTTCCAAGGCCGAGTTACGTCTTTTTATAGTTTTTACATCTTCCTCCTCCTCCTCAACGTCCATGTGTGTATCGTCGGCAGGTGAGTCGGGTGGAGACTGAGTCAAGGCATCGAATCGGGCTTCGATGAGATCTCGGATCGCAATCTATACATAAACAAGGGCATACGTTAGTATTTTTTTTATAGATAAAACTTTCGATAATCAATCTCAGGCTATGGTATTAGGTAAAAGACTATCAGTATCTCAACTAATATACCATGAGAATTGATTACATCGAATGATTTTGGATCGAGATTTATTGGTTTCTTTGGCTTATTAGGCACATTGCGGCACGGCATACCGACCACAAACTCTACGCCGCAACTCTCTTTTGGCAGTTGAGGAGCCATTCGATACACGGTGCCCATGATAATTAAAAATGTGGATAGGTGGGTTTATATGTGGTAAGGGTCTTACTTTTTGAGATCTCAGGTCCTTTCCTCCAAGTGCTTCCTCAAGCCCCGAACGGATAGTTTTACGCGAAACCGTTTCGAGGTCGGATGTATGGAGGATAGAATCAATGATTTCAGTGTATTTGGCAGTTTCTTTCGGTGTGACTGTGCATCATAAAGACAAGAGTTATTAGCAAGCAGTAATGAAAGGACATATCTATAGCTTTCTCTTAGATTTATGGGAAAGAAAGCCTGGCGCAAGGCTGGCTATAGACAAATATCTTGTGCAATGTGCATGTATGTATGTATGTATGTATAATCGTTTATCTAGATCGATCGATACTGGACCCGGGAATTAGAAGTGCAAGGCCGAGCATCAGTACAGGGCAGGAAAAGACAACATGGGAATGACTTACGAGGGTCGGACATGATTGCACAATGCTAATAAACTTATGCTTGAGATAAACAAGGCAATAGATGGATGGATAAGGATGATGCAATGATGCTGCCACTGGAGATGAAAAGCGAAACGATGGAAATAGACTGGGGGGATGTGAAAAGGTGAAAGGGAAGATGGGAAAGATAGGAAGATGAGAATCAAATGTACAATTTTATAACGAACGAGGGTACTCAAAGCTGAAAGCTGCGATACAATAGAAACAAATGGGAAGACGAGGGATTAGAGGGATTTAGACAAGAAAAAAAGAAAAGAATTCAGCGCTATGGAAATGACGATGCTGCCGCGTGTAACTTAGAAGTGCCTTGTTGGTCGGCTGACGGCAGAGGATGCAGGTGGTGGTCGTTGTTGTTGTTTTTATGAAAGAGCTGGAAAAGATGTAGCGGGTAGAAACAGAGACCAAGATGCGTCGGCAATGCTACACCTGCACCAAGACGTAAATGGATGACGGGTGGGTACTATTATGCTGTACTGGTACTGGAGAAAGTTGGCTGGATGGTCGGTTGACTAGCTATCAGCCATGCTTTATCATTTAGGCGTGCAAAGAGCTTTTGAGGCGCAAAAGAGTTTGAAAAGAAGGAAGAAATTGTTCCACGCTTTATTTTTGTTCTTAATTTTTATTTTAATCCGTTGCATGCGCCAGGGCAAGGTCAAGTCAATTCCGAGGCGCTGTTTAACAAAAAATGCAAAAGAGTGTTTGCCAGAGGAACTTGGGTTGGAAAAAAAGAACGCTTTACTGTCAATGGTTTTATGGCCCTTTTTGCCTTTCCTTCTACTCTCCAAATCCAGCCGCAAAAAAAAATAGGGTCTGGAACACAGTCTAGCGATAAGCTAGCTAGTATGTAGCAATTTGCTAGAGCTTCTCAATCCATGTAACTCTTTCTTTTATCAACGTCATAAAGTAGAAATTACAACAACAGATACACATATTATATGCTCGGTTTGTTTCATGTAATTATAGTCGACGTGGCTAGTCTACATATCAATTGTCATTGTTGCCTAATGCTATGCAAGCCATTCGAGTTAACAGGAGACCGCCTTTATCATCCTTTATCATTACGTGACCATATAGTTGTACATATATATTGTACCTACCAAGTTAGTGCTGTGTGTGTTTGTGTTGTTCACACAACTGCTTACTTGCATTGCATTAGTTCCGTTTGCACTTCAGAATTTCGGTAACATGCATTGTTCGCGGACCTCAGGGCGGCTACGATTTTCAAGGCATCGAATGAGCAAGAATCTCAGCGACCTCGTGCTGCAGAAACAGTCGCACTACACCCAGTGGCGTTTATCGTATCTCCTTTGGCTTTTCTGGCTTGAAGCAGATACTACTTTATACCACTCTGAACTTCTTCAATGGTGAAAGTCAGACATGGAATGAAAAAAAGAAGAAGAGAAAAAAGAGCGGTTTGTCTCATGTGCTGAGTGTCCATCTTTCTATGGGCCCGATTAGTCAGCCAATGTCAATGCCAATCATAGTAAACGCTGCTAACAAACAACGGTGCTACGACGATGCCACAACACTCTATCGTGTTGATGGATAATTGGTGACCGTTTTATCAATTCTCAATAACCAGTACCGAGGAAAACAACAGCACATCATGTCATCCAGCCAGAGCAATGAGAAACCACCGGCGAAGGACGATAACCCATGGAGCGACGATAAAAAGGCCCAGTTCCGCGCGTAAGTTGACCGAAATTCCATAGCAGCCCGCGAGAATAGCTCATAATCTTGAAATTTCATTTTTATTTCCGTTTGCTCACAGCCAGCTGCTGACTATCGGTGACATTTTCATAGAAAGGATATGAGCAAGTACTTTGATCCTTGCCAGGAAGCCGCAGACCGCAGCATCCGCTGCCTCCATCGCAATCCCACTGACAAGGCGATGTGTACTGATTACTTCCAGTATGAATCATTGCCCGCCATCTAATTCTCGTCTGTATAAAGTTCTAACGTTGAATCATAGGGCGTACCGTGATTGTAAAAAAGCTTGGGTGAGTACCGATAATCTACTCTCATAACGCCATTTAATCTACGCTGACACTGTCATGCCGTCATATAGCTTGCACAGAAGAAAGCCGGTAAACTATTCTGAATGTAGCCATAAAGAACTGCTTTATACTGTATTTTTATCTTTAATGTTAACGAACTGACGAAAATTTACTACCACTCTACTCAAGCTATTTCGCCCGAAATACTATATAAGCTTAAACTGTACTCATAACGATCGTTCATTTCGTGCTAAGAAAATAAGAAAAGGAGTTATCAGGGTTACGAAGACAATTAGGGTTGTGAGGTAGGTCCTGACCATGACGAAACTTTAGCAGGCGAAGCTTTGGCTTCCGTCGTCTCCTTCTAAGTGGCCTTTTTAGCCGACTTTCCATCCATTCTACAGTACTATTCGACCCGTTCGCCGAGCTCACTATTACAAGTTTTCCATCTTCTTTTTTGCGTCTCGCAACATTTTTTTTCCACAAACAGTTTCCGATCAAAATCACGAGATCCCTTAACCTCAAAGATCATCTCTTACCATGGCACTCATCTCCGGAAGCACGGTGGTGACTTCGGTCTCACTGCTACATATTGCTATGGCGTACTTCTTCCTGACGAGCCCTAGAGTCATTGCTGACCAAGGCTTGGTATTTATTCTCGGCGAGAGCATGGGCATGCCGTATGTGCGCGGTTTTGACACGGCCTCGGCACCTCTAGCCTTAGTCGCCGTGCTGTTTGCCTACATTGGTGTATCTGACCTAGTCAGTCTCACTCTTCCTGATGATTTGTCGCTGATTCACCACTGGGGTGTCCAAGGTACGTACTCACATCTACTCTGCCATCTTGTAACATTGGCCGAGCTATGCGTCCTATCTACCTACAAAATCTTCTATACAAACAATACAATGGGACAATCACAACAACAGGATGAAACAATATGCTGACTTTCTTTTACTTCTCTAGCTCCCGTTCGCTTTTTCCTTGCGTTCTCCGGCGTCGTATACTCGTTTCTCTTCTCCTCAAGCTCGCCACTTTTCGGTGGCGGCAGCTCGCGTGGCCGCCTGGCGCATCCTGATGCTCACGCCCATAACCCCAACTACAGCCCTGCGACATGGGGTGGTGAAGGCTTGAAGAATCGCATGGTGTTTAGCATCATGTTTGTTGAGATGGCTGTGTGGTTCTGGGTCTGGGTATCGCTACGTGAGGAGCGCCATGAAATCATCCGCCGTCACCAGCGCGAGGACCACGATCATCTAGAGTAAACAAAACGATAGCAATTATAATAGGTGGCCTAATCTCTTGATATACAATTTATTCATAGACATAGAATGTTGATAGACGCTCTGTTTTAAAGCCATATGGCTGTTGTTTCTATTCCTATATTTTGTTCTCCGCATTTTTTCTTTCAGATGTCGTAAGCTCTACATATTATTGTACATGTTATTACACTTACTCCCAAGTAACATTCTCCCATCCCTTGATGTTAATCTTCCAACTATCGACAATCTTTTTAGTCCATGTTGCCGACGAGGTACCCTCGATATTTGATGCTAGTCTAGCGGCTTCAGTCAGACCATCATCTTCAGCCGTGTTACCAAAGGCCAAAGAAGATATCTTGCGTTCAAAACTCGGCTCTGAGATGGTTTTCTTGGCAATCGCAACCCACGCCTTACCCTTAGCCAATGCAGAAGCAGAAGCACCAGCCAAAGCCTTGATGTTCGCTGGAATATTCTTTGGCGGCATGGTTCTGGTCGGTTTGGAACGAATCTCGAAGTTTTGGATGTGGTTTATCGAAGAGCGGATGGCCCAAGCAATATCACGGATATACCAAAGGTCGTGAAGAGAAGAAAAGAACTTAAGTGTCTTTTCAGCAGTTTCGGATGAACTGGATAGACGTTCCTCGACAACAGCCACTAGATCGTTTAGACCATTCACTATGGCCTCAATGCTAGGCTTGTTCGCTGCTGAGTCTATACCGGCAACTAGAGCACATGATGAGAGTATGTAAAGTGATAGAAGAGCAAGTACTCTGTAGAAGGTTAGTTCCGAGGGAGTGAGCTGAGTGATAGCGTCCTTAGTGAGGTAATGGCTGAATGAATTTGCGATGCGTGTAAGCTCTTCTTTGACATATATGTCATCGACTTTAACGGCAATGGCAGACGGCTTATACAAAGTAGGAGCCTTCCAGCTCAAGATGGACATAAACTTCTCGCCTAGGATAGCCAGTTGAGTACGTGTATTCTGTATAGTTGCGTGTTAACATAATTAGCGATATCATATGATGAGCTTAATCTTACCGAAGGTTTCGGACCAACGGACAAAGTTTCATAGATTGGTGTATCTGATGAGGCCTCGAGCGTTGGGAATGGCCCAAAATCAATAGTTTCGGAGAAGGTGGGCACATCGGTAAAGTTCCCTACATGATATTAGCAGATATCTTACATGGATAAAAGCGCTATGTAAAACACAACGACTTACATGGTTCAGGCTTGAGAGAAAAGGCGCGGGCCGCTCTTTGGCTCTCGATATGGCCCATGGCTCTCGTACTACTAGTTTTCAAGGTGTGAATATATTCAGGAATCTGAATGATGCTTGAGTAACTTTTAGCGTTGATAGCCTCCATGATAGACTTGGGCATTTCAGTCTTGAATACATTGGCATAGTATGATAGGACTGTTTTGGTGATTTTGTCGCTAGAAACAAGCTCCGGGGAGATAGTAGAAAGCCTATCCAAGAATAGAGGAGCTAGAGAATCGACAATGGTTCTCTTGACATCAAGAACATCCCAAGTCTCGTGTGCTCTCCAGGCGGAGCCTATAAGGAGATGTAGTCTGACTAAAAGGATAAGCACACCATGATCTTTGGGTGTGATATGGAGCTGATTCTCTAAGATTGCAATAGCTTGAAGAATATAAGGAAGCTTAGCATCTGCGATGTTACTGGGGGTGAGACCACTGAGTTTAATAAGGGCCACAGCAATGAGTATCGAGAAATCTGGTGAAAGCTCTAACTTAATAGATTTAGACTCTGAAATTTCCAGATTCTTGAAAAGATCTGCTATTTCGCTCTTTTCATCTCCAATTTCTGCACAAGAAAGACTGCGTAGATTTTTGCAGGCATCCTTGATTATGGAAATATAAGCTGAAGATTCGGCGTTTTGGGAAGATGAGGTGAGAAAACGGAGTTTGCTGATTAGAGATTGCTTGAGAACTACAGCCACAGGTTTTGTGGCTTCAATTGGAGCAGCAGATACAGCCTTGAGTAGTGATTCGCATTCCTCGATAGAAAGGCGTTGCACTAAAGGCCGCAGGTCCTCAAAGCGCGCAACTATTGTGTGTTTTTGGATCAGCTCGGCCATGTGCTCTACGGCATGAGTGCCTGATCCCTTTTCAGTATCGCTAAGCTCTAAGCATGCAAGAATCTTTGCCAAAATCATAGTTCGGTGATGAATGGCAGCAGCCTTCTCGGGGGAGGCGGCCTTGATAAGCGTATCAGCTTCATTGGCAATGCTATGTTTTGTTAGAAATCCAAGTAATATAGATGTATGATGTCTTTTAGCTTTGCGACTCACTCGGGATTAGATTCGCGAATATTATGAGCAGACTTGAGGAAGTACTGCCACAAGGCCCAGTCTGACGCCAAGACTGATGGCTTCCAATTCTCAGGTGTGCTGTCAGCATCTTCCATACAGGCTTTGGTGAGATCGTAAATAGCTGGCCAGTTCCCAAATTTTTCGAGAGCGCGGCAAGCAGAGAAGAAAGGTTCCTTGCGACCCAGTCGACATTGGGCAATAGGGCCCAGCGTTTCGTTACTAAGAAGACTCTGCCAGTCTTTGTGCGAGCCTTGAAACAAAAGGATACAGTAATAAACCAACACCTCCTCTTCTTGCAGGGCAAGACTTGTCGGGGCGATAGCAGTGTCTTGGTTCTACTAAAACGTTAGTAACGGACATTACTTGAGATTGAGGGCAACTTACTGCCTTGAGAGCCATTCTTGCGGCTAGTGTGGAGTAGAGCAACTTCTTGTCTTTGGCACACTGATCACTATTCTTTTCAACGTTAGTATTCAATTACGATGGATGATTTTAAGAACTACAGCTTACCGCAAGCAGATATGTTACTGCAATATTCCAGAACATGAGGGGGCGTTCTTGCTTGAACATGCGATCCTGGAAAGCTGCAATCTGTTGGGCACTTTCCAAGTCCCAGTTCCGGAGACAAGCCTCAAACGATCTCATATTGGCCGATCGTGTTAGCTTCCCAGACCTGACGGCTCGGAGATGTAGAGGCCCGAGCACTTCTCGGAAGAAGTTGTCTTCGGCGATACCTTGGGTAGCCCAGTACAATAGGTCAAACGATTCAATGTCACACACTACGACCTCCTCTTTGAGCATCTTTATGCAGTGAACTACGGCCGCATAGCGCAAGACGGGTGAATCTATCTGAGACTCAGCAGCTACTTTGAGGATCTACAAATTTATAGAGACAGAAATGGCAAATAGATGTCAGCAAGCAACTCATTATTAATATGTAGTATAGTATGTTACTTCTCATGACTCTTCCTAGAAGAAGCCTGCGAAAATGGTGTTTTCGGGAGGGGAAGGGAGACGAGGAAGTTGAATCAGAGAAGGTGGACTACCTCGTGATATTGACGATCTGATATCGTGGCCCGCTTGGCCGCGAGACGAACCACTCGCTGCCAGTCAGCATCTTGGTATGCCGACTGGACTTGAAGATCGACTCCCCGCTTGAGCTTGGGAAAGTCCCAGTTACAGTATTGGGAGGCCATCGAAATCTTGCGGGATTTGGTAGTAGGCTCAGTAATAATTGCTCGTGTTCTGTCCTGTTGAAGCTCGTGTAAAGCTTAACGTTGTGTTGGCGTGAAATACATTATCGATAAGAAATGACGCACCAAGTGAATTTAGCATTGGTTAGGGTATAGTTAGGGTTGCGAACATTTTTGGCTATCTTCACACTGAAAGGGCTACGTTGTATTAGATCTGATTTTGATAGTCTTAGATATTGTATATGTAGGGTTTACATAGTATCATCATACATATATCATGTCCATCAAACATACATACAAATGAAATGCAACCTTTCTAGTAGCGTTAATAACATCGTTGGAACATTGTCTTTATCTCTTGCATCTTGCATATTTTATTTGAATGTTGCTGTGTAAATCAACATGGAGAATAATTGGTAACTTAGTCCCACTAACACGGCCAATAGTCTCATGATGCTTCCTTAATCCCCAAAACGGGAAAGAATTGGCAAGATATTCCAAGCTCTATAACCTCCGGGCCGTGCGACGTCGTAGTTATTATCCCGGGCGTCTTAAGTATATCTGAGATAGCTGCATGACAGATAACCAACAAAGCCCGTTTCCTTCGTAATCTCATGCAGGGCGCCAAGCATACGTGCCGATCTAGGATCCTGACTCGGGAAAACTATCGATAGATGTACTGTCGTATCTTTGTCTATTTCTCCTTTCCTGCCGCGCAACGGTCTCCCTCAAGCTATGACAAATCGGGGTAAAGGCCATCATATGGCGCATAATGGATGCGTGTGACATGAAAAAAAGAACTCTCAGTATAGATTAGCTTATTATATATGCAGTGAAGCTGGTGAAGATTATATTATAACTGTGTGTAATGTCTTGGTATTTGAAAGATTTACGCTCATAGTAATTATTAATTGGGGAGTAACATGCAGATAAATGCTAATGAAGGACTCGCCAAAAACGGTATACTTGAGACAAATATAACATATTCATGATATAGTATGCGTTTCTATAAAGCAGTACACCCCGAAATCCACACAGACAAGTGAACTCTTGGCTGTTATTGCTCAAACTAGATACATATCTTCTTTCCTCTCAACATAGCATGAAGACCGAAATGTACACGCTATATGCTATATGGGGTCTGTTAGCAACCGTTGTTCTGGTTGTTGCAAAGCTTCAAACCAAGCGCCGTGTCCGCAACAAGCCAGTGGAACAACCTGTGTCTCTATTCCATAGTGACTAAACTAACTAACTCTCCGATCAGATACTACCCGAACAGCAACCACATCATGCCCTACCACCAGTTGAAGCCCTTGGGAACTTGAGCTTTGAAGCTACTAGCCCTGAACAGCACCGGCCATGGAAGCCAATCTACAATATCACTATTGGGTGAGCCATGTCCTTTTCTTAATAGATATGTCTCTCTAAAGATTGGCATAACGGATATGAACCCCATCGCCTAGTCGCATATGTGTGCTACTACCCCCAATGGGTTTGACCCGGCTGAGAAGCTAGGCAAGACTCTAGAGGCCATTCATGCTCCAGTTCCATCCTATGACAAAATCGGTGCAAGCATGGAGCGTTTCTTCTCTCGCCTTGAAGTTGGCAAGAACGCCAAGCGAACTAACGTAAGAAACCCTACCCACAAGCATATTCTATCTCAAGCAAGTACAAAAGCGTCTCCTCCAATGCTAATATTCTCCTTTTCTCTTCATTTAGTAGTTTATTACAACAAGTGCCGACATGTTTGATCTAGCTACAAACCACGTCAAGGGCGACATGGTAGTGTAGGAAGATCAAGATATCGACTGTGAAAACAGCTATGCACGAATCGAGAGACAAACGGTCTCGAGGCTTCCAGATATCCACACGGTGTTGTTTTCGTTCAAGACGTACATATATTTACTGCGTGATATCAAGGCAGAGGGCTTAGGCCCAAAGCTGACTGCGTCTATTGAGGACCTAAAGACGGGAAATGCGCCGGGTATGTGGAAGTACAAGAGCGCTACTCGCTGGGGCAGGTCAGTATGCGAATGCATGCGTTCTGAAGTTAGCCCATGATCGGTAGAATCTGATATATTACCTTCAATTATTCATGACTGTATTTAGCAAATGGTTAGATTCGACGTACTATAAGAGAAAACAACGCCTACACCGCTTTCCATATTTGACATTCCCTTAAAAAATAAGCGTGTATTTATTTTCAAAATATCAGAAAAGTACTATGAGAGAAAACAAGCGCTTACACAAGTTTTTCTTGTACAATTATCCAGATTTCAACGATTATCTAGAGGCTTGTCATGTTCACATGAAATTCGAGAAAAAGAGACTAGACCCTTTTTATTGGCTGGACCAAAATGCTGCTTTGGAAGATCCTCTTCTAAAAATAGTTGAAAAGACTAGAGGTAGACCCAGGAAGAAAGGTATCTCCAGTCAGCTTAGACTTATGCCTGGTCTGCCGAATTCATCTAGAGGCCCCAATCACACCAATCCATAAATTCGGAGTGACTTGTGTTTAGGAGTATGACTGATTCTTCTGGTTAACAGTTTGCTTCTTTGCCCATCTGTACTTTTTTACTTCATGTTTTTAGTTTAGTCATAATGCCCCTAATTACTTTTTGCTTTTCATAATAAATTCTTCAGATGATTCAGCTAATTTGAAAGGACCACTTTACTAGATCTACATTCCATTCAAGATATCTTAGTTTAATAGATCAATAGAAATTCAACCTCAAATCTCCCAATGTGCAAAGACCATGCAAAAATCACTTATAGGTAACAAAATTTTTTGAATCATCCAAGTCTAAGTCTGATTTTTGTCTGATATGTTTTATTTTTTGTTCTTAATTTTCATTTAAAATATACATATATATAAATTTGAGCTTGAAAAATTAAGGGGCAGTTTTTAAAAATTGCGGCAGAAAAAGATACTATTTCCTAATTAGGACAAGCGTTGTTCTCTCTTATAGTACGCCGTCTATCGTTATAGTACAAGTTATAGTACAAGGAGTCTGACCCCTAGCAAATAGCGAAAGAGAAGGTATCTTCCATGAAACAAATGTAAGGTCAACTCCACACAAAGGTTTAGCTTTTTTAGTGGAGCTATCAACATTGGACCTTACCTGTGCTGATATCATGAACGCATTAAGCAATAACCCAGTAGCTAGTTATTGGTCGACTACTCTAATATATCGCATAAATAAATAATTTGCATCAAAATATCACTACTTCTTTATCCTAAAGTTTAGCGAGAGTATTTCTTTACTAATTGGCATCATGGAACCTACTATCGACCGCAAAAAACACATGTCGTACTGGAAACGATGCTACAAGTCATTTCTTCCCACGCCGTATACGGCATCTGATAGCACCCGCGTAACCTTTGGCTGCTTCATTCTCTCTGCCCTAGACCTTCTAACCCAACCCTCTGAGATCTACCCTGAATTATCCAGCTTCTTGACTCCAGACGAGCGTCTCCAACACACTGCGTGGGTACTCGCACTACAACATCCCACCGGCGGCTTTGCCGGCTCACCCAACCAACTTCTACCATTCTCCAGCACCCACAGCTCTTCCACCAATGCGTCATCCTCCACCTTGAAGTCGAATGAGTCAAACCAAGGCCCGCCAGACAGTAACTGTGCGAATATAGCAGCAACGTTCTTCGCCCTATCGATTCTTGCTTTGGTGGCAGAAGATGACACGGCCGCCCAGATGGCGTTCCGCAAGGTCGATCGTGTCAACATTTTGGCATGGTTGAGGAGACTTCAGCGTCCGAATGGCAGCTTTGGTGAGGTTGTGGATTCCAGCGGCCGGATATCGGGTGGTCGCGATATGCGTTATTGCTATCTAGCGGCGGCCGTTCGATGGATTTTGCGTGGTGATCATGAAGAAGGATCGAAACATTGGGTTGAGGATATCAATATCGATGGTTTAGTGAATCACATAAGAAAGGCACAGGTACGTAATGACAACAACTGTCGATAGATATGAATGTAATTTCGATACTGATAATAGCATATATTCACAGACATATGATGGTGGCATCTCAGAAAGCGGTTATAGTGAATCTCACGGTAATTTGATTCTAACTCTATCAAACATATATACACATTTCGCTAATACCTCAAAACTCATAGCTGGATATGCCTATTGTGCCATTGCAGCCTTGACTCTTCTCGGTGCCAAAGAAGATACACAAGCACCGACCGGTCCGCCCAGTACAATCTCTGCAGGTGTACGAGACATGAACAAACTGATTCAGTTCCTAGTCTACCGCCAACAACAATATATCATCGCAGGTGTCGACGAAGATGGCGATCCAATCGAGCCAGCCCCAGCCAAAACAGCAGCACCGCTTGATCCCGAAGAGGTATCTCTGGGCCATATCGGCTTCAACGGACGTCAGAACAAGTCATCCGACACCTGCTACTTATGGTGGGCAGGAGCTACTCTATCTATGCTAGGCCATAAAGAATTAGTCGATGCTATGCCCGCCAGACGTTTTCTAACTGAAAAGACACAGCATTTCGTAGGTGGTTTCTGTAAGGCACCTGGTGGAAGACCGGATATGTATCATAGCTATCTCGGTCTTGCGGCACTCGCAACTATGGAGGATCCCACGCTTGCCGCGTTCGATCCAGTTCTTTGTCTAACGAGAGCTACGGTAAACAAAATTATTAGTGCACGGAAGGGCTTGTTTCAATGATTAATTGTAAATATTATTTGAAAGGATTTATATATATATAACGAAATATTGACGGACTGTACCGGATATTTGACAAAGGAAAACTTTACATGTAATTTGGATAGTTGGATGTTCAAAAGAGATTAATGTTGAAAAAAAAACGCAAAGGGATATAATTCTATTCTGATCTAGAAACTGGCAAAACGTATGGTCTAGGCTAAAAAAGCAAACGCCTTACCTCGAAGAAAAAAGAAGGCAAATCTTTGAATAAACAAAAAGAAAAAAAAGGCACATTTAGAAAGTAAAGCTAAACAGGGAACTTTCAGACAATTTAAACAAAGAAGAAGCAAGTGAATAAACAAAGTCTAGGCTAAAAGTTATTGGGTCTACATATATCTCAGGTATCGTAGCGACCGCCAGTGTCAAGATGTAAAACAGAAGAACTAAGGGAGATAAGAAGGTTAAGAAAAAAATAGAAAAAAAAGTAAAATGGAAGAATATCAAGAAAGAAATGGTAAAGGGTAATGAACAAATGAGAAGCTAATGATATGAGGCAGGACAAATTCGGATGTCATAGACCTATGGAAAGGTAGAAATGGCCAGTAAGTAGATAGAGCTTTATAAAGCTTAGAAACATAGGGAACTATATACTAGTAATAATGATGTGTATATGGGAGGATGGAAATAAGAATAGATATTGAGGGTGGGCTTGGGGACAAAGGAGACAAGAAGATAGAAAAAAGGAAGAATGGAGGTTTCAAGTCGGATAATATAGCAT
>RHLR01000685.1:0-15276 GCA_009806335.1 Davidsoniella australis | reverse complement strand
TTCTGGACCTCTATTAGGAGGGTTTTTTCGAGGGCCATTAGGGTCTCTCGACGTCTAACGATCCACTAGGGTCGGATCCACGTGATCCACATAAAGACGTAAAATGATAAATAAATAAATAAATAAATTTATGGTCTCACAACAAGTATCAAACATCCTGTGGCAGCTGCGATCTCTGGATATCTGAGCAGCAACAGTACACCCCAACCAAGTATTGAGGGCGTCAAAACTTTGGTTTGGAAGGGCATCGAAGGCATGCATTCGGGGCGCTTACTACAAGCAGGCAGCGCAGCCTGGCTCGACACTACCAAGCACACAGCCGTGCTGGAACTGGCCACTCAAGGTTTCACAGTGCCATGCTTCTGTATCGATGGCCGACTTGTTTCTGTGTTTGGCCTGCATGATTCTCTACGCCCAGATGCCGCCGGCACTATACTGACGCTCACCAAGTTTGATATCACGGTACACCTTATTTCCAGCGACCATCTTGCTGCTGTTCACACACTTGCATCGCAGGTGAATAGCCCACCGGAGAATGTGCGCGCTGAATACAGCCCTACGACCAAGCAGGCCTACATCCAAGACCTGATTTAAGGCTGTCAGGGGTCATCATCTCCGGCGCCGACCGTGATCTTCGTAGGTGATAGAGCGAACGATACTGTCGCGCTTGCCGCTGCTACAGTGGGAGTTCACATAGCAAGTAGCACAGAATCGGTAGCCGATCTAGCTTTGTCGGCGGCAGATGTTGTGCTTCTTACACCGAATCTCAGAGATATTCTTGATCTACTGGCCGTGAGCCATCTGGCCGTGCGTCATATTATGTTCAATTTTGCATGGAGTGTCGTCTACAATATAGCCGCCGTGTTGCTGGCCTCGGGTGTTCTGGGTAAGGCTCATATCCCACCCGGGTATACGGGCCTAGGCGAGCTCTGCTCTGTCTTGCCTGTAATTGCGGCTGCGGTTTTAATGAGACGGGCTAAGCTGCAGATATCGTGGCATTGCTTTCTAGTCCTTAGCTTTGGCGTTGGATTCTGAGCTTGTTTTGGCTGGGAAGATAACACAAGGCGTGATATGGTGGATTGGCCACAGCAATTACTAGTTAAGATACAGTTGTTTGCTTACGGCTTGTAGCTAAATAGTCGCAAATTGGCCACTGAAAGAAATAGTTCAAAAGGAGGCCATTGAATGAAATCTGCAGTTTGAAAATATCTTCTTTTCCTTCCTACTATTAACAACATCGACACAAATTATCAGTCTCTTTGTACACCCTTCTCTTTGAACCAGGATGGGACATCAGCATGTCGAGTAATGTCTGTCCCTCCAGAACAACCTAATATAATTGCATGTCCCAAAATCTCTCTATCGCCACCGACAGTGGATGAAAATCCATCGAAAGTAATGGCTATATACGATCTTGACGGCGAATAGAATATCCCGTCTCAAGTCGAGTCAAACTCCTATTTCCTTGGTTTACGTGGCACACATCGTCTTCTAGCCCGGAAATCGACTTCAGTTTGGAGGCAACATGAAGGCACATTTGCTAGGAAGAAGATACTCTCTAGTTTGAATGTCCATCCCATTTGAGAGAAATGGCTAGAGCTAAGTCATAGTCTCATGAAAGTGCTCGACACCAGTGCTGATTGGAGCAATGCTTATCCAGTTCTAATCGGAGACGGTAGTTTCCACTTTCTGGGTATCGCATAGAACAAGAGCAATCTGGGCAATCCGAGGCAGTAGTAGCCACAATGGGGATACACATACGCCTCAAATTAACGTCACGAGTCAGCGACTTTAGCTATATATGGACTTACCAGCCGTCATGTAGCTGTTGGTCTTCGAGCTCCAGTCGACCTTGACATCAAGAACTCCTCACCAGACAATCCCTCACTGGACCATGGCAACGAAACAGATAATAATAGCCTATCACTTCCGCTACTTGTGTGTGGCCGCTCATCCACCAAGAAGGCCGCTGAAAACCTCGAACTGTCAACTACGATCTTAAAGCCACAGCTTTTGCTGACGAAGAAAGAACTTGCTTTGTTTCCCAACAATGACTATCTAGAGGCATTTCATGATACACAAGTTTCTTGCCTGACTTATGCCAACAATCTTCTGTCAATTCTAGAAGATCCCAACCAAGGAAATACTCTGCAAAGGGTAGTTGGTACAGTAGCTTACTCGCCACGACAAGGCCTTGGTACACATGGGAATTTCACTGACTGGGCGCTTGTGCAACTTTCTCCTGGCCCGTTGGCTTCTGCTGATGCACAATATTCAAATAAAATGTACATGGTTTCAATTGACACCTAAGGACAAATACTTCACTCGAAAAATGCTTTAAAGGCCTACCCTTATTCAACCTAACCTTCATGAACATGGTTTTCTCCGACTATATGGCAGCAACACGCCTTTCAAAGGAAATAACCGACAAACAATAGTGGTTGCAAAGTATGGCCAAAAGACCAACTTTTCGATTGGTCAAACCAATACAATTGAAGCAATCCAGCGAACACCCTTGCCTAACAGAGAGTCTCTCATATCACGACACTTGATCATGCTAGATCTTCCGACATGTCTGCCGTTTTCTAAGCCAGGTGACTCCGGTTCCTGTACCTTCCAGTAGGTCACTTAGGAATATAGCGAGCAAAAGCTGCTACGATACTGGGCTTGGCCACCGGAGAATGCGATGTATAACTAGCCTCTGTGCTTTGCGTACAACCGCTGCAAACCAACTGTTTTTCTCTCCTTCTCGTCTGTTTCTGTTACAACGGTGCCTTTCGCTTGAAGGCAGGGCTCGAAGTGACGCTGCCAGAAATTTCCGCCCCTCACGTGAAATTCGATATCCTCTGTTGAATCTTATGATGGCTATTTCTCGGCTAAACGCACTGAAGAGAGGTTTGCATTTTAAGGTTTACCCCGTGCGTTATAGACAAGCGCTCTAAGCTATACTGGTAGCGCGGCTACATGCCCTGGAATCGATGGATCCCAGCGCTGGCACAAACTGACCGACTAACCGATAGAGCAATCAGTTGACCAACAAACAATAGCGGGTTTCCTGAAGCCCATTGTCTACTCTCATCCCTCTCCCTTCTTCGTCGAATCCTCAAATCTATTATTTGGACTACTGCTTCTGCTGCTTTCGTTATTCTTGCCACGCTCAAAAGTGTCATGATACACTGACTCTCTAGGTCTGCTTACCAACTACAACGATAACATAAGCTTCACCAAGCCTGATAGCAAGCCTATTTTCTTGATTTTCCCCAGCATTCTATTCTTAACTGGTAAAGCTCACCCCGCTCTCTACACACCTTCTATAGAGTGTACTGTCAGTCTCTTCTTGTCTCTACTGCCCTTTCTACGCTCCTCATCCTTTGCCCATAAAATTCCCCGTTTGACCACACAAGAAGAGAGAAAACATAAGCTTGAACAGAGTACTCATCATGAAGCGTTCGCGTGAAGCAGACGAGGACAATCCCGGCCAGCCTTCAAACCAGGAAACTACTGCTGTTGATGTACGACATACCATCCCCAGAATTTCCCAATTAGAATCTACATCAGACACCGAAGACACCGACGTCAACGCCCCCATCATGAGATGTAATCTACCGCCGCACAAAGACCCTCTGTCTTTTAGAAGCTATTATGACTATGAGGCACACTATGCCAGAGATCATTCCTACCGTTGCTTTGAATGTCACAGAAATCTGCCGTCTGAGCATCTTCTCAGTGTCCACATTGAAGAATGTCATGACTCTATAACTGCGGTCAAAAGAGAACGGGGTGAGAAGACTGTAAGCTTCTATTCCTATCTCTACTAGCTCCTGCTATCAACCTTGTAACGCCACTAGCTATACTAACCAAGTATACAGTTCTCCTGCTTTGTGGAATCATGTGAGCGCAAGTGTTCAACCCCTCAAAAACGTCGTATGCACCTCATCGACAAGCACCTCTACCCCAAAAACTTTTTCTTTGCAGTGACCCGCGATGGCATCGATGGCCGTCGGTCCTTGTTATACGACGGTGGTTACTACGGACGTAGATCCTCCGTCGGTGCTTCAACTACCAAAGAATCTCACAGACGAGCAAGCTTGCGATCTGATGCGGGAGCTCCGCCATCTCCCAGCAAGACTGATCCGGAATCCCAGCCAGAAGGTCCTAGCCAACAAGCTTCTATCCCCAATGATGTGGCTCACCAAACACCTCCAGAAACCCCCGATGTCCAAATGGAGGATCTAGCCGATGCCATGTCTAGTCTTCAGTTTGTCCCCAAAGGAATTCGATTTGGAAGGGGTGTTCGTGCTGGATTCTCTAGAAATCCCGATTATTAACTCTATCTTGATCTCTCGAGAGAGCCCACTCCCCCTCATCTTTACTTACGACCTAAACGATATATTACGATGCGTATATTCATGATTTGCATTATATCTGTCGATGCTGTATAGATCGACAAGTTTCCTATCATTCACTAGCACGTTGCTTTCCTTTGTATATTTTCTTTTTTTCTCTTTCAAAATTGTAAATCAATGAAATGCTTTGCATATATCCAAAACCTAAAACAAAAAAAAGATGAATCGTCGATAATCCCAAGTCCTAACTCCAACTCCTGTACTATCGAATGGTGTGTACGCCCATGTTTAATAAAGATATGTTTCGTTTCGTATCGGTTATCAATTACCGCCGGTTAATGTATCGTCAAATTTCGGTTGTTGGTATCTTAAAAAAAAATAAAGAGCAGATATGAACCCTCTGTGCTCAAAGGTAAGTTGCATGAAGAATACAAATATGTATGACGTTTAGTCGCTAGAGGCACAACCGTGACAGCCACAGCTTACACATTGAACTTCTTGGTCCTCTTTAAGTTGGGCGCGGGGAACTCTGCAGATACAAGTCGAGTTGAAGTTGGTTTCTTTGGTCTGGACGCAGCGCAAGCAACATAGCTAGGGAAAATATACTGTTAGAGTCTCTATATCATCATAATATCTATCGCATGCCTCTTACCTTCTCGTAGCCCTGCTTCTTCCATTTTGCGATCAGCATAGCATCTGCGTAACCATTCTTCAATAGCCATTCATATAGCTTCCTACTGATTGCCTCTTTTTCGTAGTAAAGGTCGTATACGTAGCGACTACGTTGGTGAGAAATTTGAAAGATCTCCCATTGTGATTGGTGTTTAGGCCCTGTTGGTGTTGGCTTGTTCTGCGCATCCTTCATCTTGTTCTGAAAGATGAGCAGGTCACTTTCGATATCTTCGAAGCCTCCGGGGGCGCTTTGCGTTTCGTTGAGCGAATAGGAGGCATTGTTGTGTGTATGAATTATAATTGATGTCGAAGGGAAATACACGATGCCGATGATGTGATCCAAAATTAAGGTCAGAAAGCGTAAATGTGATGTCTGTCTATCGTATGTAGCTTGACAAGGCTGAAGTTCTTGAAAAGTAAAAGTGGGGCTTTTCATTAGTTCGACAAGAATCGTAGCCTTGGATGGATTCTTCTCTTGTTTGTTTGGTCACGTGATATGAAGTATGGAGTTCAAGTGGGTCCGTTTTTAGTGATCATCAAGACGAGCTTCATAATAAGTGGTGATACCAGATGCTAGCTAAACTTGGTAATTTGACCACTAGTGCCTAATTGTACTTCCCCGCCTCTCTACGCCAGTCCAAATCTTCCAATAAACTATATGGCTATTCTACCTACGGAGCTCGCGGTGCGGGTTCGTCAGTGTAAGTAATTGAAGCAGTATTTACAATCCAAACCTAATGTATTCGCATTGGCCAATCAGAACTCATGCATTCACTAACGCATAACCCGTGAAGCCGTCAATTGGACAGATGCCAAACTACGGGTTGTTCATGCCTACCGGACCTGGCTACGTGCAGTAAGTCAATGATTGCCAATTCCGTGTATGTTCCGGGCTTTTACAGATAGCTTCTACTATCACCGGCCGCCTAGTTCCAGTCTAGCAGGATGGCGTAGATATGCGGTCTTTATAATCGTTCAAAGGCGGGCTAGTTTGGACAGTCCTGACGGTCCAACACGATACTATTTAGGTATCGGTGAGCTAACATGGGTATCTGCGACAGGCGCCCGAAATTCAGTCCATGTACAATATGCCCAAGACAGTCCCGATCATTCGCACGCGTATACGCGAGGAGTTTGAGAAGAACCGCTTCATCAACAAGATCAACCACGTTGATGTCCTCTTGACGAAGAGCAACGCGGAGTACCAGGTTTGTCACACAGCCTATCATCAAGCATATCTATACTCTTGGCGCTAATCGCTAACTGTGAAATGATAGGAAACCATGAACTTCTGGAAGCAGACTTCTCATGTCATGGCATACTTCAAGGATGAGAACTGGCGCGCAGGCGAACGTCTGCCTTCCAGCTTTATGTCGGGCTTCCTGGAGGTAAGTTGAAGTCATCATTGCATCTCCTTGATGACACCAAATATCGGTTGTACTAACACAGTTTATACAGGGCCGCAACTAAGTACTTCGGCTTCTCAAGTATGTATATATCATATTCCACTCAAACCGAAGTCATGGTTCTTCTAGATATTCAGTCCCGCATTATAACAGCGCCAACACCAGCTCCAGTACCAGCAAGCATCAAACAGAGATGATCACATGCTCTACCTTGTTTTTAATGGGTAGCTTTTGCGTGTATATTTATATTTGACAGTCTATTGTTTTATTAGCCCGAAAGAAAGAGAGTTGCTTTTTTCTTAAGCCAGATCATCAACAATCATTGCGTGTGAGAAAGAAGCTAAGAAAAAAAATCAAAATTATGCTAAATGTGTAACGCCAAGTTATATAGAAGTCATCGCGCCCGGTCCGTGACTTTGTTTTGTAGAGGTAGGTGTCCTGTGATATGAGTTCCCCGTCTCATCTATCCAGTCCCTCTCTATAAAAAAGGAATGCATATATCGCTTTGTTTTTTCTTGAATCATAGTAGTATGTTTTTGGGGTCGATGTAGTGGAGTACACCTGTGTTTAAAAACACAGGTGTGTGTTGTGTAGTTTGTCGACGTCATGTATTGGCCTTACTCTCTGGTACCTTCGATCGAGGTGGTGAACTTGTCGGCCATGACGTCGCACATCGCAGCCAAGTCGTTGAGACCCTTGCGCAGAGCGTTGACAGCAAGACCGTCTACCTATTCATTAGCAATACTACCCAAGTAGTGCTTCAGCTCGAGAGTTAGATCACGAGTTTATCATCGTTTACGTACCGTAAGTCTGAATTCTGATGTTCATCTTAGCCTCAGAAGGGTGGGGGATGGCGTAGGCGCAGAACTCAACATCGGGGCTAGCAGAGATAAATTGTTAGTGCCATTCACGATATGATTACCTACGTTTACTTACTTCTTCATAATCACCCACCGCAGGGCGTTGCCCAGAGTGTGGCCCTCTTCAAGGAACTCGAAAGAAGCGGCACGATCATCGGAGCCAGGGAGCTACAAAGTATTATATTAGTACTATGCTTCAGAAATTCGGGATGCCGTGTTTATGTAGCATACAATGCGAACTCTCTGGGGAAGCTCTTCTTCAACATCTTCCTCGTTCTCAAGGTCAACGGCCTGGGCCGGAGGGGCATCTTCCATAGCGGCGTCGACACTGGACATTGTGAATAGGGCTAAATTGGTGGATAAACAAAAAAAACTTTGATGTCTGGCTATTTGAATATCGGTAGGGGCAGATGCGAAAGATTGGCTCGTGGGTTTTTCGCAATTGTCACTAATTGTATAACGCTTGTGATATCTAGAGCTACAGTACCTCAAAAAAGAAAAAAAGATTGTATAATTATCGTCATTATTTCTTATCAGAAGAGATAAAGACTCAGCTGCCAACAGCTGCCATTGCGCCAGACCCTAATTATATATAACCCTATTTTGCAAATGTAAGAAATACGTAGAGTTAAAGACGTAAAATGATAAATAAATAAATAAACACGTAGTTTAGACAATTAGGAACAACTACACATCCCAAACCCCAATGGAAAAGACTACAGCATATCTAGTAGTTAGCATAGCTAAGATAGAAAAAAAGGAAAAGCAACTTCTCAATGAACCTCAGGCTCTGCACTTGGCTTTTCCTTGATCCATTCTAAGTCTAAGCCCACGACAAAGAACCAGCAAAGACCAGCTAGTTATTGAATAGAACAAAGATAAGAGACTACCTAAAGAAAATGCTTCGTTTAGATCTTCTTTTTGAAGGCCGTTGCATATGTATGAGAAAATCTGTAGTTTTCCCAGAGGCAAAAGAAGCAAAATTGTCCTAAGTAAAATCTTTATTTAGTGTAAAGTATGCATTGAAGTATAGCCCGTGATCCAGCCCGGTTGAATTCTTAAAGTTGGTATTACTCTAGCCGGAATATTTGCAGTTGTGACGATTACCCGAAGACATGAAAGATCATGAGCCAGTGTCTGTATTCCAGGGATGAAATCCCGAGCAATGCCGAAGTCGGAATGTGCCTTGCATAGATCAAGACGGTCGATAACGAGTAGCAATTTCTCCCTCTTAGCAATATTGACCGACTCTATCATCCGTAGCAACTGGATAAAGAAACCCCATACAACGGAAGGTGAGCTGTCTTTATCCATGGCATCATTTGCTGAAGTCTGGAATATACGGTTGACTCGCAAATCACGAGACTGCATATATAGTCCTGGGAAGGCATCAAGGATCTGAACAATGAGAGTCTTGAGTAAGCGAGTGACTGTGTATCGTAAGCCTTCGTTTTTACGGCAAAAAACAAACGCTATGGGAATCTTTTTTTGCCTTTGTGTGTATCGAATGATATCGACACAAAATGAAGACACCCATGACACTCCTTGATGGTTTGCCCGTCCGGTGATCCAGATCAGCGATGCTACTTCGGCAATAGGCTGCTTCTTCTGGAAGTCGTCGGTTTCCATATAGATGCGTTGTTGGTCTGGGTTATTGGCATACTGAGCTTCGGCAACTGTTGTATCTGTTTGCTCTTGAAGGCTAACGCCCAAACATCTGCATAGCAATACCACGAATCCGTTGACTCGCTTCTTTTCTTCTTGTGGCACTACTTCAGTATCTTCAAAAGTGACTGTTGGCTTAGTTTTCTCCGTTGTCATCGTTCGTTGCTCCATTGCCCCTGGAAATTTAGTCCCCAACGTGGTAGGCGCCTCTATCGCAGCATGTTCCTGGGCAAGCTCTTTCCGGTGATAGGCTATCAGCCGTTTCAGCCATTTTTGAGTCATGCCTTTGATAGAGGCACGAGGAGTTGGCATATCAAAGCTATCAGCCATCTCAATTTGCTGTTGTCTGTCTTTGGGACTCAACGGAGTCATGATTCTAAACCACTGCTGTAATTGTGACAAATACATTCGTTCCCAGTTATTGAAGATCATGTCTTCGAGGTAATCATGAGGCATCGTCAAGGCCGCAACATCACTTTTATAAAGTGTATTGACTACATGATATTCACTCATAAAAACCAGGCGCTGCACCATGCCTAGCATATCTGCAGTCATGGCCATGTGAGCAATATCTCGGGTGTGGTTAACTTTCTGGGCGGCAACCTCGATGTCGCTGATTGATTGCTCGCAAGCTTGTTGAAAGCCGGTTATATGGAAGAATGTATTGTCTACAGTCCCGATAGTGTAAGTTAAAGGTTGTTCGTTCAAAGCCTAATCATCGGCATAATAATAAAGTGGATGGGCACATAAAACTTACATATAGTCCTACGCCGAAGATACGATGCGTTATCATCAATAAATTGGATCACAGCAGTGAACAAATTGTTCAATGCAACAACCATTGCCTTGGTTTTGGCAGCCATGAGGAGGAATTTTACTTCGGGAAGCAGGACTTCCACATTTCTAAACACTTGCTGCACCTTGTCCTTGAGGTCTTTATGTTGTTGATATGCCTACCAGCGCCAGTTAGCGACCCAAATCACAATCATGTGTCAAGTCTAACCTAACTCTAGATATGCTTTACTTACATCATGTATCAGCGACACGGCATTGACAGCAATCTTATAATGTGTCCCGAATGTTAAAGCTTCTGATATGAACAATGTGCTCTCACAGATACGCAAAATAAAGTCACACGTGACACGGAAACTGTGCTGAGCATCTCGGCCTGTATCCTTCGCCCAGATACGCAGTCCGTTAAATGATGAATTTGATAGCCCAGCATGCTTTCGGATGCTCTTGATAGTGCGAAGCTTCTCTTGTTTGCTTTGAGTCTCGTTACACCTAGAAACAATATCAATCAAGCCAGAATCGCGCATATTGCAGATCGTGGTTTGCTGTCTAGTTTCTAGATCTTTCAATTTTTGCTTACACAAAACCCACTCCCTTCAATGGCGTTAGTTTGTTGTTCAACTTGCTATTGGTATCATTTGAAGCACTAAAACATACTCGGAACTCTCAAGTTCGTCATCGGCGTAAAGCTTGGCATATTTCGATGTCATTTTTTCGATGAATATCGACGATGATCTCGTATCTATGCTGAAGTAAGACGTAAAAATGGAAATATACCCGGTTAAATAAATATGAAGCTATACATATACAAATATTACAGAATGAGTTAAACAGAGCAAGATTCTTAGCAACGCTGTCGGGCTTTATATCCCAAACAGGTGACAAATCAAGACTCTTTGACACGCTTGACCAGGGTTTCATTCCTGGTGGTAATATATTAATATGTGAGTGACATCTTACTGCATGGCCCCATTACAAGATTCTGAAAACTATGGAGACTCAGGACAATACGTTAACTAACCGGGCAATCTCACTCCATCTTTGTCCCTAAATCCTGGCGTCAAGCTTCTTTGACAGTAGTTATAATTAGCCATTGTTTAGTATATATCAGTATACGACTACATTGTATATAAAGCTATAACAATGAAGAGCTCAACAATTGATGGATCTTTGCTGATGTAGATCATGCTTCATCTTATAATCCCTGTTAAGATATCACCCACTGCTACTCTATTGCTCATGTTCTTATACCAATACAACTAGACCAACCTAGGCTCTATCATGCATTTAACCATAACGATTATTCACAACAAGTCTCTTTTTTTTACTACAAATTTATATAAAATACATGTGCTTGTGGATACCTCTCCCCAAAATATGCTAAATATCTATCTGACACCTCCTCCCACAATTACCATTGCAGCCCAACATTCAAGTTCTTCACCAACTTCCTACTTGCTATCATATTTCCAATGCCAGAAGCAATTGACGAGACAATAGATTACCCTGCAATAATTGCAGAGTTAAGAAAGCGACTGCAAGCTCTCGAAGAAAAAGTCGTTGATCTGAAATCAACTCCAGTCCCTTCAATCACTGGCGAAGATGGCAACTTACAACATACCGACGGAGATGATGAAGAATTAGAACCTGAAGATCTAGAACATGAAGATTCAACGCCTGAAGATCTCAAGGTAGATACTGATGTTGATACTGACGATGAAGAAGAACCGGAGGACTATGATGAGGGAAGTCTAGACGCAGATGGTCAGCCGCTAGTTCGGTTTTGTCACTATACTCAAATGGTTGACATGAAGACATATGAACATTACTATGTACGTGGCACTCATAGTATAATTCCTGTCGCTAAACCAACCTCGGTCCGACGCCCTACATTCCGCTACATCACCTATGATGATCAGCGTTTCATGGTATTCAAAATTGGTGTTTGCGAGCTTTCAAAAGCCATCTTCGACTGGCCAAGTCTCCAGGAAAATACTAGTTGGGTGCATCTATACTCCAAGTCTAAGAAAATCATATTCACCGACATCAAAGCCTTGCTTAAATGTCGTGGGCAAATTGTCTTGTCGTTAGTTGACAACCCAGTTAACAGCCCCCAGCTTGATGCAGACATCAAGGCATTCATGGATGTATTCGATCGCTACCCAGAGCTCAGAGCTGGTGCTCTACGTTATGACGAGATTATAGAGACGCAGACTATCATGGGTGTAGAAGAGCTCTGGTACATCTTTAGCGTTGGAGACTGGCTGGTCAGGAAGGAGTATGGACAGTATGAGCTCGGCAAGGCCATTAGCTTTGGCAGTTCCGGTGATGATTACCGCATCACATGGAAAGGTGTTGGGTTTGACGGAGCCAAGTTCCGCTATGTTCTTCGCAGGCATGAGATCAGCGCGTTTGATCATTCTCAGGATATCACCCAGCTCGATGTTTTTCCTCTAAAGTGTCTACCCGATGACAAAAGAATATCAATATTGAGCAAGGTCAAGGAACAGGGTAAATGCTGGCATGACTTACTTTGTGCGAAGCAAAGCGGAGACGCCTATGTGAGCCCCATTCGTGTCAAGGATTTCTCGGGATTTGCCATCAAGAGAGAAGATCACGAAGTTGATATACGAGATAGAAAATGGGTAAATATTCATATCTGTGGCTAATGTTATGGCGTTACGTGCTAACAATCATATAGGTAAACGCCCAGGTCATCATTGATCCGAGCATATACACGTCAATGGATCTTACTGTTGTTGATGAAGACAAGACTCCTTTCACTGAGATACCATCTACTGGCTCCAGTCAGACCCTTCTATCCGACCCTCCTCGGACGATACGTCGGGCTAGTACCATACTGAACTTGGAAAAATATGATAAGGCAAAGGCTCCTGTCAAGCCAGGCCAAGAAAGGCCGAATGAGATGCCCACGCTTGAAATCATGGAGCCGGATGATTGGATGATGTGCGAAAACTACATACTCGCATTCAGTCTAGCCGACAACACTTACTACGTCCTGATGTTTCACCACGGTACCTTAAGTGATCCTAAGTGGCTTGATGATATCTTCAGCGAATATGTCTGTCTTGAAGAAAACGCCACCAAAGTTACTGCATTGCAGAGGCTTGTGAATGCTCATACCAGTCGTATTCATGATGAGTATAAAGTACTGTCACAGCCAAATGAAGACGATGTCATTCTGGATGGGGATGATGTCAAAAACGAAAGAACGGAGAGAAGGGACTATCTAACCAAAGGTGCCGGTCTGACTGTTCTTCTACATGGGCCTCCAGGAACTGGAAAGACGATGCTTGCTGAGTGCTTAGCCAAAGCATGCCGTTGTCCTTTGTATCGCCTTGACGTTTCACAGCTCATGCCATCAGATGACCGTAGTGAGCTGCTTGATGATGCGTTTGAACAGGCTCACAAATGGGGAGCCATTTTGCTTCTAGATGAAGCAGAAGTTTTAATGACCGAAAGAACGGTGAACAATCCTGAACAAAGTGCTCAAGTTGCAGGTGAGAAATATGTACACTAGCTTGATGACTAAAAAGGTACATGAGCTAACCAACTAAAACACCATTCATGTAGCCTTCCTTAGTAAGATTGAATACTTCCGGGGTATCATATTCCTAACTACAAACCAAATCCACCATATCGACCCAGCCTTCGAATCCAGAATCGTCTATTCACAGCATTTCCAAGGCTTCGCCAATAATCAGGCTCACATGAATCAAGTATGGGTCCACGCACTTAATAAGGATCAAGTGACTAGAGATGAAATCAATTCTGTCATGAAGAAAGTAAAAGCTTGGACAAAGAAGAATGAGACATTAAATTCAAGACAGATCCGCAATATTGTGAATACTGCGTTGATCATGAAGAAGTATCCCGGATCAAAGGGGCCTAAACTATCTCTACCAGATGCAATTGAGATTGCATACGAAGGTGTTAGTGGAATGTCTAAGATGATTAGAGATGAAAAGAACCGGAACAAGCAGGCCATGTATGAGGATTGGTTTTGATTGGAGTAGATAGAAGCTTTCACCAGTTGCCATTAAATTAATTATGATATATGCCTTAGACTCAACCTTTGCACGTAATACTTCGTTATTATCCAACTACTTTCATATGTTTACTATTTATTCATTTTATTTATCATTTTACGTCTTTATGTTGATCACATGTATCCAACCCTAGTGTATAGTTGGACGTTGAGGGGCCCTAATGGCCTTCGAAAAACCCTTTTAATGGAAGTCCGGGAAATTACAAAACAAAACAGGAAAAACAGAAAATAGAACAGAGCGATGCAAAAAATCAAAGATATTAGATGAGAGGTACGAGGAGCGGTAACCTGGCTAAACTTTTCCCTCCTAGTCCTCCTAAAGGTTAGGAGCATATGTATACAAGTTTGTCTCATTGATGAATGATTCTATTACTGTATGTCAATGGCCAGTAACCTCTGATTACAGCATTGTCTAACCCTTGTCGTCTATCCTAGGTATAGAGTGGGACCAACATCTGCTTAGTCATTTGTAGCACATTTGGACATCCTCTTTTTGAAATTTTTGATTCCAAAAAAGACCACAAAAGAATAACAAAAAGTAGCTAAAAAGAAAGCGCGTACATACAACACCCGGTATTCCCACGTGGTCACCCACCGTAGTACTGATCGGGCGCTTGATAGTTTAACTAGGGGAGAGCGGACGGGATCCCGTGCTTTCTATCAGCTATGGTTGTATGTGAAAGTTTGTGGGTTAGAAGACATTATAAGAGAGACAACTAACCAGGGGTTTCCGGATTGGATTATGTCGAATGGATAACATAAATATATGTCCAATGGCCAATCTTGGGTTATACAATTTTAGTGATCAAAGCATATGTTGAATATAATCAAGTCAAGACAAGGAGTTGTTTGGAAGATGTTATTAGCTGACTGGTTCCGTCTAGAAGATGTCATATGCTCAAACAATACGTTAGACGTCATATAATGGAGATCATGTTATGTCATGTTATTCTTTGGCGTCTATCTACTATTATTTCCAATAAAAAAAATCATCAAGTCAACGAAAAAGGAATTTGACATCAAAAATACATACAACACCTGGTATTCCCACGTGGTCACCCACCGTAGTACTAATCGGGCGCTTGATAGTTTAACTAGGGGAGAGCGGACGGGATCCCGTGTTTTCTATCAGCTATGGTCGTATGTGAAAGTTTGTGGGTTAGAAGACATTATAATAGAGACAACTAACCAGGGGTTCCCGACAACCTTCCCTCCTACAACCCTCGGGGGGGTACCTTTGAGTTCGAGTACCTCCCCCTCCGTCCAAAGACGAATTTTTCCCCTTCGTCGTGGGTTTTCAAGAGCGACCAGCACATATTCCCAATGCTGCTGTCCATTCTCATTTTCTTTTTCGACCTTTGTCGTTTTCGAAGCACCGTTTTGAGGCCCTGAGCCCGACTTTTCCCCTCTCGAGGGATGTTCTCACCAGCGACCGACCCCTCTTTTCACAACACCTTTTCGATCGC
>RHLR01000684.1:0-15305 GCA_009806335.1 Davidsoniella australis | reverse complement strand
GAACAGAACAAAGTTATGAGAAAATTGAAAGGCTTATTACCTTACCCCCCCCCCCCCCCCCCCCCTTGTTCTATGATTGTTATATGATTGGTATAAAACGAAGCCTGACAAAGAAAACGTCCAATACCGGCACGTAGAAATAGCCCGAGACGACATGACATACTTGGTGAATATGTAGGAATGCATCCGAGAAAAACAGATCAAGATACAAAATTGAAAAGGGCGTGTCAGACAGCATGAGCAACAACGCCGTCACACTAGATCTAGGAAGAGAAACATGCGAATTCTAGACCCATCATCCGCCATTCACAGAAAATGACGAACAGAAAGAGTGTCCCGTGTTTATTACCAATAGAAGCGGCATATAAAACCATGCTGGCTTCGCCGCCCAAGTGGCCAATCTGACCCGGCCTTCTTTGCCTGTATAAGTCATTCATGGCAATTTCTTGATTATCATTGTGATTATATGATATAATCATCTCTCTATCTAACTTTGATTTGATTTGATTATATTTATCGTCTACCTGAATCAATCTCTCTATCTATCTATCTATCTATCTTACTCTGTCAAATAGTGAGCCTTGAACTGAGTAGTTTACATATCACCCTTCTACTCTTTCTACACCCCATCTCTATCCTTGATATCCATTTTAACCCAACGACCTCTCTCTATCCATCTTTCAACATGTCTAGCCCTGTGACCTCGACGTTAGGTCGTATCTTCAAGCTGCCTCATCGCGCAACATCGCCCAAGCAAGGTGGGTCGAGTCCCTCAAATACCTCGTTAGATGCTTCGATTCCACGGACAAGCAACCACCGCGCCGCCCTTCGCAGCCTTAATATAGCCAACTCACCAAGTCCACCATCCCATGGTCGGCTTGATAGTAGCACCGACTCGGTGCCATCGTCGCCCATCCGCTCCAAGACGGATTCTCCGCTTCGTCGGAGCATCGACCTTCACTTCCCCCGGCCGTCGTTCCCACTGCCGAGTTTATATACTCACCGCCGCCGTGCTCATAGCAAGAGCATCTCTAGTCCTAGCCCTGGTGTAGCTCGTACCGAAGCCAAGGCTCAGGCTAAGCTAGAGAAGAAGCTCGCACGTAAACTCGCTCACCCAGACCGCTATAGTGGTGCGGCTGCCATGGCCGGCGGGTTGGATACACCACAGAGCAGCCCAAGCGGAGACAGCAGGAGCTCATTAACTAGCAGTGAGCGGAGTCCTACATCAGCGAGTGCTACTTCATCTAGTGTTGCAGTAGTCTCCACGTTGATAGACACGATGTCAACTGCCCACAGTGTATTCGAAAACACCGAGTACTCACTAGGCCTAGTGTCCCCCCCCCCTTAATCAGACAACACCGTTAGAACACATCAGTCAGATGACGCCACTGCCAGAGCCCGGTACGGTCGTGTCTTTCCGTGCTCGAATTGCTCGCCAGCGCCGTATCAGCAACGGCCTGGGCTTCATATTACTCCGCGACGGCCTCAGCTCTGTACAAGCCGTTTTACGGCGTGATCCGGTCAGCGGCCAGGGAATCCCCGCCGAAGCTGTGCGCTGGATCCAGCATCTGCGTGAAGAGACTCTCATCGACGTAACAGGCACGTTAATTTGTCCGCCAGCATCGACGGGTCCCATCCGTTCGGCTAGCATCTCTAGCCTGGAACTTCTAATCGACTCGCTACGCGTTGTTGCTAGTGTCCGCACGCCCCCGGCTTTTGATAATTATGTGGCGCCCGAGAGTATGCGCACCCGCCTAGCTAGCCGCGTGCTCGATTTACGGCATCCGGCTAATATCGCACTGTTTCGGGTTCGGGCTATGGTGCTACGCAAATTCCGTGAGGCACTCGATGACCAGGGATTCATTGAGATCAATACGCCTAAGCTACAACCGGCAGCTACTGAGAGTGGTGCGGAAGTGTTCAAGGTTAATTACTTTGGTCGGCAGGCGTTCTTGGCACAGAGCCCGCAGTTGGCTAAACAGATGGTAATAGCTTCAGACTTTAAACGTGTATATGAGGTAAATCGTCCAGGGCCATCAGCATTAGGGTTATATATAGGGTTTGACTAACACGGGTTCTTTACAGATCGGGCCCGTCTTCCGTGCGGAGAACTCCAACACCCACCGCCACTTGACCGAGTACACGGGGCTTGACATAGAGATGGAGCTAAAGCACGACCATTACGAGCTCCTTTCTGTTGTCGATCAGGCGCTGAAGCGTATCTTTCGCGCTGTTCAGGCCATGCCCGAGCTAGCCGAAGTGCGCAAGCGGTGGCCATCGACGGACCTGGTGTGGCTAGAGACGACGCCAATCATCCCTTTTGAGCAGGGTATCGCGATGCTGCGGGCGGACGGTGCCGTTGATATCGAGATGGAGGATCTATCAACGCGCGACGAGATCCGACTAGGCGAGTTGGTCAAGCAACAATACGGCACAGACTACTATATACTCGACAAGTTCCCGTCATCGGCACGGCCATTCTATGCTCAGCGCATTGGTAACTCGACGGTGACCAACGGCTTTGACATCTTTCTTCGCGGCCAGGAAATCTCGTCGGGCGGACAGCGCATCAACGACGCGGCAGCTCTGCGCCGAAGCATGCGAGATAGCGGCATCGCAGAGGCTGGCATGGAAGAGTATCTCTCGGCATTTGACTTGGGTGCGCCTCCACACGGTGGCGCCGGACTCGGACTTGAGCGTGTGCTCATGTTGATTCTAGAGCTAGGCGATGTACGCTACAGCACGCTCTTCCACCGTGATCCGAAATCGTTGCCAGTACGGCCGCCCGTTCTTCCACACCCGGCTGCTGATACAACAAAGCCGCACCAGGCTGGCCAGATGCCGCCGTTAGCCGAGCTCATTGCCAACTACGGCGACTCGACTAACACGTCGTGGCTCGACGACCGCTTCGAGCTATGGCGTCACTCTAGTGGAGCAGCTGTTACCTTTGTGCGACAGGGCAAGCAGGCCATCATCACCGGCAACCCGCTATGCGATAGTAGTCAGTACACCGAAGTCATCCACGCCTTTCTAGATTATCTGCATACAGCGACAGGTCTAGCGCCCATCTGGTTGCTGGCCAGCGAGACCGTGCAAAACATCTTGGCCGCGGCCAACTGGCGTAGTTTCACGTGCACCGACGAGCAGCGTGTTGACCAACGCCACATGCTCTCTGTCGACGCACGGAAAGCCCGACGTGTGCTACGTGAAGGCATCAAGATGCACCAAGTCAAGCCCGACGCCGCCCTTCGTGCTCGTGTCGATCCGCAAATCGCCGCCTGGATGGGCCACCGCCGCGGCGCCAGATCCACCTAACCCTAGTCCGCCCATGGGTCGACACCGCTCACCGCCGCTACTATGTGGCAGAGAAGGATGGTGTTGTCCACGGTCTCGTCGTGCTGGCTCAGCTGGCTCCGCGTAATGGCTGGCAGGTTAAGTGGGCGTTAGACTTCCCCGGTGCGCCGAATGGCTGCATCGAAGTGCTTATCGATCATGCTATCGCCGCCGCGGCTGGTCCGGCTACGTTCGGTGCTGGCGTGGCTAAGAAGTTGGTGCCTGGAGCACATCTGCATGGCGCCAAGGCGACTATCTTGGCGCGCACTTATACAGCGTTGGTCGATGGCCTGGGTCTAGCGCGGAAGTCGGACTTCAGAGCTAAGTTTGGTACTCATGGTGAGCCGCTCTGGATCTGCTATCCGCCGCACGGTATTGGTATCTTGGAACTTAAGAGCATTATCAAATTTTTCGAACATGCGTAGTTAGCAATGACGAAGTTCGCCTGTTGGTGAATTTGGCAAACGTATATAAAAAAAAAAAAATTTTAACTTTGAGAAATAAACCAAAAGTATACGAAATGATGCTATGCTATGTTATAAAAACTCTAGGCGTTTTAGTTAAAGCACAACATTAAGAACCACCTATTCGTCAGGAACATGTATCTCTATTATTGCCAAGCTAAGGCCTTGATGGATTTCCTATTGCCTCAGTCAACATACATAACATTTACAGCGTTGTAGGGCTCTATTATATCGTTTTAATATATTCTCCCCGTTATATTTTGTTTGAACGCAAACAAAAAACAAACCACGCCACTGTAAAATGCAACGCAAATAGTGCGTCTCACACGCTCATTGTATCATTTTGTTTATAGCAGTGGGGTTTAGCTACTGGGTACTTTGTCCAGTTGCTTAGGGTGATTAGTAGTGCAGTGGTGGCATAGAGATTTGGAAATTGGAAAGATTCATCTATGGGCGAGTGGTGGTCTGTTGAGTTTAGAGATACCACCCAGAGGGTTGTAGAAGATATTTTTTGTTTATTACTGTATTTTGGTAGCGGTTATTTTTATTATTTGGTACGTGAAACCTCCAGTCTAGATCTTACCAACACCATTGCCCTCCTCGAGCTTTTGCACACCATACTTCTTCAAGCGAATGGCGTTGATGTTGATAAAGCCAGAAGTGTCAACAGGGCTAAAATCGACGAGGCTATCCATTGAAGACTCTTCCTCGGAGTATAGCTTCTCAGTCTCTGAAGAACGGCCGGTGATGTAGGCGTTTCCCTTGTAGCAGCGGAGACGGACCTCGCCGTTCTGTGGTAAATCAATGATTAGCAACTTGATGTCTTCAGTTATGGGTCAAACTATTGTACTTACCACACGCTTCTGGGAGAATACTAGAGAGTTCTCGACGAACTCACGCTCAGGCGAGAAGTAAAGACCGTTGTACAGAATCTCAGACCATGCGTGAGTGACGAATTGATCACGAAGAGAGCGAACCTTGCCGTCCATAACCAGACCCTCGATGTCCAAGTGAGCCAGGCGCAAAATTGTCATAGCAGGCGAATCGTAGCAGCCACGGGACTTGATACCAACGTAACGGTTCTCGACAATGTCGATACGGCCAATACCGTGCTTCTTGCCGATAGCGTTCAATTCGATGAATAGATCGAGAGAATCGGTGACAATCTTATCACCAGCGACAAGCTTGACTGGAAGACCCTTCTCAAAGAAAATCTGGATATCCTCGGGGGTGTTTGGTGCGGTCAGAGGGTCGTCAGTGCTATGGGCGATAGAGTCAGTATTAATGTGCTTAAAACCTAAAGCAAGCTAATCGAAACTTACCGAGTCCACATGTCCACGGGAGGGGGCTGCGAGGGGTCCTCGAGTTGGCCACTCTCATAACTGCAGTGAGCCAGGTTATCGTCCATGGAGTAAGGCTTGGCCTTGGTAGAAGTCACGGGAATGCCGGTAGCAGCGGCATAGTCAAGCAGGTCGGCACGGCCCTGGAAGCGCTCGAAGAACTTGGGCATTCTCCAAGGAGCAATGATCTTGATCTTGGGGTCGATAGTCAGGAAGGCCAGCTCGAAGCGGACCTGGTCGTTACCCTTGCCAGTGCAGCCGTGGGAGACGTAGTCGCAGCCCTCTTCAGCGGCAACCTTCATCTGAGCACGGGCAATGACGGGGCGGGCCAGACTGGTACCCAGCAGGTAGCGGCCTTCATATTGGGCATTGCACTGGATGGCGCGGAAGCATAGCTCATCGACAAATTCTTTGCGAAGGTCAGTGATGATCATCTTGGAAGCGCCCAGTAGGGCAGCCTTCTCGCGGACCTGATCCCAGTCCTCCTCCTATTGAGTGGCAAAGAAGCCATGTTAGTCGTCTTATTGGCTCGATTGTGCATCAGATGCGGAGTATAGAGATGACGTACTTGGCCAACGTTAGCAAGGAAGCACACGACTTCATAGCCCTCCTCCAGCAGCCACTTCAGAATACACGAAGTATCCAGACCACCGGAGTAGGCAAGGCAGACCTTTCCCTTGGGAGCCATTGTGATAGATGTTCGAGGTTTTGTGTTTGAGTGTTTGGGGAGACGGAAGATTGGAGGAAACGTGTGTCTGTGTCTGGCTGGCTAATAATGTACAGCGTTGGTGAAACTTTGTCGGTTGTGATCCGGAAGGCGTTGGTTATAATTGTGTATAATTAGATGGTGATGGTGATAATGGTAGAGAAAGAAAACAAACAATGGGCGGTCAGGCACCTGTTGTTTATATGGTGGTTGCCCATAGTAGTTAATTGCCTCTTCCGAGCACATTCCTAAAGGGCGCCCTTCCTCTTCCGCTGCCCCTCCAGACGCTAGCCGTTTTTGTTTGCAGTAGTTTCCAGCTGTGACTGTGCTGTGACTGCCCTTGTATGACCGAGACTGGCCTATGACTGTGACTGGGACGTTGATAATTCTTCCCATTTGGCTAGTAGCGGGGTAGCGTGGATTAAGATCGGGCCAATCGTCCAATGAAAGCAGTGGTGCATATAGCGGCTGCATACGATATTACAGTCGCATATCTTTTTTGTCCTTTTTTATTTTCTTATCAACTCTACGAGGATCAGGCCCTTGGATAAAACTTGCCAATTAAGTAGTGGTGGATGACTCTTAAGTCCTCCTATACTGTGTTTTTCCGACTACGTAATCAGGCACACACACACCTTCTTGTGTTCCCGGTCTGCTCGGGTTTGGCTGTCTATCTGCTCCTCCTATCGGGAATCTGCTAGAGTAATTCGTCGAGATCGAAACGCGATATTAGATTCTCAAATTCAGCTAAGGGGTTTGCATTTTTACACTTAAACTCAACTGTCGTTCTAGACGACCCGCTGGGTGCCATTTGCCGACGGCTGTTAATAAATGTCATTACGCTTTCGGCTTGCCGTCGCCATCTTCTACGAACAATAGCAACTAGATTCATGTATTCACTTTATCAATTATAACAAGACAGAAAGAGGGTCTCCTGTAAACAAAAAATCGTACCTTAATAGTATTGTCTAACTTTATTCGTACAAGATTTAGGAACAAGACAACAATAATGAACATGGTCATATCTTGAAGTATCTACAACATACCAGAAATATGAAAAGGTATGCTACATCTTAACAATTAACTCTAGATATACTAGTATTTTCTTTTTTTAATCTAACATAGAAATATCTCTGTTGACACAGGTACTTGGGTACTTAATGAGTACACTAACATGGCAAGGAATATAAAAAATCAATATTGGTTGGGGTTATGAGTCAACAGCGCAATAAACGGGCATAGATAATTTTTTGACGGAGATACAACGCCGCCGAGCAGCACAAGCCATAAGCCGACAATAACTTGTATCAAAAAAGAAAAAAAAATGGTATTCACGCATAGTCTACGAATATAAAATTTGGGTTGAATGATAAGTATATTATACTTCAACACTTGATTTAATTATCACCATAATTCTTTTTATTCCTACTGATGTTCATAGTATAATTAGAACTTCAGCAAGCAGCCATGCCGTCCGTAGGCTCAGTAGTATAGTGCTTTACGACTAACTAACCCTAATCCTGTATCTATATCTGAATAGATATATTGTGGGGTGGCACGAGTAATTCAAGTGGTTGGTTGAACCCCATAAGTAAGCATTTTTCCAACTAAGAGTTAGGGTTACGTCAATGCTGGCTTACATAGTGATTGTCCACCTCTACCCTTTCTTACTTGACATGTAATTTACGCTTAACTAAGTGAATATTATTTAACACGAAAATTCACCTAGTGAGCCAGTGATCGAAGACCCAGTTCTAGAGCGGACAATAATTCTACGTATCTCTATCAATGTATGCTCAGCACTAGCCTTCGTTATGGATATAACACGACTGGAGAATCCTCCACCTTCTTAAGTGTTGACCAGGCAACACCTAGTACTGTTTTTGACTTTGGAAGACTTGAATATATGTAATATTTATTCTTAACCTTTTGATACTTTTGTTTATTGTCTAGTTGTACATATATATGTGTCGAATGTTACTAACTATAGAGTAGTAGAAACCGAAACCAGTTATATATATAGGTAGGTAGATAGATATGAACATACATACAGGTTTACATGCACCAGGTTAATTATTGCACTTTCAACACTTGAACATGATTACATCAACCAAAAACAATGCAATCAAAATCTCACATTCCCGACTTCTAGGGTCTTGAACTATCGCTGCACCATGATACTCCGGCATCTCCTCTACTCACAGCATATGCTTCTACCATATCTCACTTTCCTATAAGTAGGACCACAAAGCCACCTCATCTAAAAATTAGACCAGAATAATAGAACTAAGTCGAGTATACAGGAACAGATCGCGCTCAGACACAGTCACAACCTCAGCAGCAGCAACAGCAACAGATTCAACGCCGGGCTTTGCATCCTCAACGTCTGTCGATATACCCGCAGCCTGTCCTGAACCATCATCAGCAAGCACAGGCTATCATTGCACTTCACTTTCAGCGCCTCAACCAACGCTCTAACAATACTTCGACCACGACTCGCCACCAAGAGCAGCAGCGTCGTCATCGCTTTCGTGCTTCCCGTCGTGCTCAAGGCCGCCAGTAGACGATCATCGCTATTATAGAATCTGGCGGTTCAGATCCTAATTTTCAACCTCACGATCAACTTTTATGATGTTACGACAACGCGACCACTTATTACCCTTCGATTCCTGTTCATAATTACCTCTTTGCTGCTTTTCTTTTTCTCTTTTTCTTTCTTCAGCTTATGCCGTACTGTTGAATACCTTTTATTTGGCATGGTAATGTCTTATATCTTATGATTCCTATGCAGGACATTGTCAGAAATTCCTTCTTTACCTCTTGGTTGAACCGATATGAATTTACTTGGAATTTATTCATATCTTGTCTTTCTCGTCGCTCTGCTTTTTTTTTTTGGCAGCATCATATCTTGGTTTCCACGTAGCCTTGGACTACTTATCACACGGATTGAGTGTTGTTTCTCATTTATTACTTTTCATATCCTCATGAAAAAAGGCAAGTCATAGCTGGACTGCCTTTTCATTATCAAAGCGTTGGCTTTTGGATTATTCTCCTTTGGAAGATTGGGCAGTCGGCTACATTTCTATTTTCTGTTTATCATGTTCATGGTTTCTATATTTACTGGAGTTTCTCATTTCTATTGTTCGGTGGCATATATCCCTTATTTCGCAGACTTTTATATTATCTGGGAAGGTCACTTTATTTTTTTCTATTACATCGGATTACGGCGTTTATTTGCTTTTCTTTACGCTTGCTATAGACTTTTGTTTCTTTAAATGGACCTACTCTTCTTTTATGATGGATTATTGGGAGATAATGTTTCTCGTGTTTGAGGCTTATTCAATATATCTCTTTCTCTGGTTGCTATCAACTCATCTTATTAAAACTATAATACCAGAAGCACAAGTCCTCTTTTGAATTATAATCAACTAACTACTCGATTACTGGCTACTGATATGTTGAAGTATCTGTATCAAGGTATCACAAGTTAACGGCATTCCGTTGGTTTTAACGACGATTTATGGCATACTGGATTATATGACTAACTGACTATTGGTAACGTTAAGACGTGCTCATTCAGGATAGTTTTCTGATTGTCAATTCTGCATAAGATGATATCGACAGTAAAAAGGATGGTTTATGAGGCCATTTTCAAGTAAGATATCCACTTATAGGTGACATCGTAGGCGGGCTTTTATATCCATATAACTCTACTTATCAAGCCAGTTCTTGTCAAGTGAGCTGGCATCACAGTTGATCGTGCAGATATATTCTTTGTATTAACATGGATTTTACTGTGATGAGCTTTTTTCTTCGCTATTTAAGACTTCAACGTAGTATTTCTACAGTTATTGGCCGTGCCGGTTCTTGATCCTGAACTGCGCACTAGAGGAGATAGATTGTGAAAATTATAGAGGGAGCAAAGTGATCAGGCAGAAGATTGTTAATCAGATATAGAGTAAAGAATATTGTCGTGCTTTCTTCCACCGGCTGAAATTACTCTTTGACAAGCTAAGAAACAAAACTTGGTAGGAAGATATTAAGTTACAGCGCGGTGGAAAGTTTGTCAGAGCTGCCATATACAACTATCAACATAACACATAAGTTCCCATATACAACTACTAGAGCAAGTTCAGAGAGTAAGATAAAAATATCATACGATAAGGTAAAAAAAAACTTGTGCTCAAGTAAATGAAGTACTACTAAGGAGAGGAAGAGGAGGAGGAATAAACAAAAAGAAACGTGGGGTAAAAGTCACCATAGAAAAAAAACAAAAAGGCCACATGTTAAACATATTTCTAGGTTTTTGAAGCCAGCAGTGAACCTGAAATATTGGAAGTACTCGGACTATATCTGTAAAGTTCAAAGCACAAAAGGAACAAGGAAAAGGCATTGATTGTTAAGCCAAGACATTACATCACATTAGCTTCCTAAAGACGAAAGGAAACCAAAAGGAACTTATAATATCACAATATTTAATAAAACAAAAAAAGGCGGGTTTCCCGGGGAAAACGAAGGTTGTTATATACATAGCTAGAAACTGATTTAACAAGCGCCCTCTTTATCTTCACTTCTTTTGCTCTCTTTTATTTTTAAATTTTTTTAAAAAAAACCTTTTGTTCTTTGGGACTCTTTACCCCGCCAAGAATTTCTCCATATTAGAGGTGGTAGTACAGGCAGGCGGTCTACAATCTATAATATTTATGACTAGTAGCATTTTTTTTTAGTTGTTTAATATATGGGTTGTAAATGCTGCTAGATTCTTTTTCACTTTGATATGTGTAAGTAAGGTACTTAAACTTAATACGTGCGGCTATAAACCAAGTGAATCTGAGACTTATTTGTTCATATCAAGAACTTGTATAATACTCAAGCCTCACTCTCAAAAGACTCTTTCCTCCCCCTCCTTCTTCTTAGTGGGGTTGTATCGTTAGTTGTATTTTTTATTATTATCATGTCATTATGAAAGAAACAACAAACGCAAAAAGAGGCTCTTTAGAGTTACGCCGCAACATATGAGTCAAGAAAAAAGGAAAAAAAAAAGATCAGCTCATGATTTATGCAGGCAACACATTTTTTTGGTCTCGAAAGATGGTGTGTGCCATTTTGTAAGCTTCTCACTCGGTCTGCCAGATAATAAGGAGGCTTTCGTGAAAAAAAAATAGATATATGAGGATGAACTGTTTAATCACTCTTCTGTGACTATGATGTATACTACTGCTACTATACATTATACATCTGATTTTTTTGGTTGATGCAGGCTGGACCTGAGGAAGCATGTCACAGCCGGGTCAATGGAACTTGCGTAAGTGCATATGGAGGGGAGGTTCTGCGCCCTTTTATTATTTTTACTCTTACTTCGTGTGCTTTTTTGGCTTGCTTGATGAAGATATTATGAAGCATTAGCATTTTTGATGTAGCATAAGCTAACGGAAGAAAGAAAAAAAAGCGGATAGAGGCTTGAGAGATAGACTATAGGAAGATATATGTGACGGAGATATGCAGCTAAAAGCTAGATATGACTTAACGTTCTTCCGAATCTCCCCGCAATCGGCTAGAAGGAGGAAAGTTTGTTGTATTGTCTCGCTTTTTTGGTTATCAAAGTTTCAAAAGCGAAAAGAAACAACACATATATTAAAACCAATGATAATGGTAAAGAAGAAGGATCTACGATTGTTACCATCACAGGCTTTTCCTTTTTTTTTTTTTGCCTAATTTTTATTATGCGCAGATAGGACAACAGGATGCTTTTTTGATTTTATTTGCTTCTCTTTGATCCGTCAAAGGCATACCATGCATATATGTATGTAGAAAAGTTGGAGTTCTTCGCTTATAAAGGATAGCTAAGTCAGGGATATCTGTATATATATAAAAAAAAAAATTTCTAGGTGGATGCTCGTTTTAATTTGTTTATTTCCAATGAGCCGAGCTAAAGAGCTGGCTCATTTCCCTCTTTTCTTGTTTATTGGCAAATATATAGCTGTGGGCAGAATTATACGTAACTGGCTGTAAGAAGTCTCGTGATGCTTGGCTAGCATGTGACCCTGTTCCATACTGAGGATACATTTAATTTTCTTTTTTTCTGCCATTTCGATTTGTGGATCTTGATGTTTAAATCGATCTGGGGTTCTTAACTCATATTAATAGGCTGGTCTAGGCCGACTCAAAGCAACAAGCTGAAGATAATCATGAAGCGTTTCGAAAAGATCTCCCCAAAATTGTGTTTTTATTAAGAATGAGATAGTTGCATATATAGTATGTATAAAGTGCCAAACGGCCCATGATATCTCTGGTCAACTATTAGTGTCTCTATTCAACTCTATATAACTATAGCTATCTTAATGACATTTGCATTCACTATTATGTGTCTCCCCCCATAGGATCTTGTCTGGCTCCACCTTGTAAAGGACTCCCGGCGGCTGGATTTTCTAGTTCTGGAACTAAAGAGTCGTGCGTACAGTCAATTCCATGCTGTCTTCGGTTAATTGTATTAGTAGTTTGTTCGTTTCCACCTTCACTGATTGGATAAAGTGACTCACTAAGACTCTGTCTTTTTTTATTCCTGGAAGTTAACTAAAGCACTCAACTACATCTACCATTGCTTGGCATGTGTCTTGAAATGTTTTGAGCGGGTGTCAGGCTATTCTAATATTTGATTTAGCTAGTGTTTTGTTTCTAGACGAAACTGCGTTGGAAATGCCAATATAAGGGATTAGCCAAAGCTCTTATACTAGTGGTTCGTGATAGCTTCATAGAAATGCGGTTCAACAGTTGATTTCATACAAGCTTGTATAACGACTGTTGCTTCTAATTTTGACATGGAGAAACATGGATCTCATTATTGAAAATAACAACCATACATGTGTCTGTTTCTTGTTGACCTGTTTTAGAGTGGCGGCATGTGTACATCGTCTCATTGATATTTTTTTATTTACAGCGCAGGTGTCCCCTGTAAATTGGCCACCTGACCGCTAGCCGTAGCTATCTGGTAGCTGTATATAAGCCAGCGCCTTTTCTCTTTTTCCATGTCCCACGATCGATCTGATATCTTGACCTCTGAACCTTTTCCTTACACTCTAAACATTCATACGACCCGGTTGCTGTACGTTACCCGCCGGCACAAGCCTACAGGATTTTATCGACTGGGTATCGTCATCTTGTCCTGTGATTTGGCTGTTGATACATATTAGCCACAGAAGATTATACTCAGAATAGGAAAAAGAGCACTGGTTTTTTGCCTCCTTGTCAAAATTAATAGGACCTTCTCGATCAACGCTAGAAAAGTCCTCGACTCTTCTCTTCAAAATAAACAAGAAGTGAAAATCTTTCTCCGAGCAAATAATCAAACACAAAAAAAAAAGAGCCGGGAGAAAGCGCAGCCTACCAAGACGCAAAGCCCACTTCCTGCATCCCGCCTTGCCAACCTGCTTTCTCATTACTTATTTTTTTTTGCTTGTTGCTTGCCGCTACGACTTCAGTAGCTACTGTTACTGTTACTTCACGGCAGATCTGCCCTGCATTTCTTTTCTGGCCTCGCCTTCCTCTTTCTCTTCTTCTCCTGCTCCCGATATCTTGCTGGCAGCTGTCATTTCTAATCTCTCTTTCTTTCTTTTCTGTCCTCCGACCTTGTCTTCAGTGTGGTTTTCCGCTTTCTTCTTTCGTTCACCCTTCTAGATTCACAGATTCAGCAGCCATGTCTATACCGCCAGCTGTCGAGGTCCGCTTCCAGGCCGTTGCCGTGAAGGATGATACTGGCGAGCTATTCATGGGCCCCGAGCAGTTCATCAACACCATTGCGCCTGCTGGCGAAGACTATGTAAGTAGCAAATGACGAATCTGCAATGTCCTAGGCGAGATACTGCGGCAGACCATCCATTGACTTGTTTCGAGCAGTGGCTGGCGAGCTATGCTTCAGTTGCTTCGTCGCTGTGCTGAACATTGCTTATGCTCCTCTGTCTCCTGTCACAAGCAAAGAAGCGGGTTTCCCCGGAAAAAAAGCAGAAAAAAGAGACACCAAATCGATTCTGTGCCAGCTAACCCATGAACCCTGTCGTTTCTCTTCCTTAGCACCGCATCCATCGCGACCAGTATGCCGTTCTTTTCCATGTCGCCGACCGCCAAAACACTGGCAAGGTGAGCCTCGCAGACTGGGGCCACTTTGAACACTTACTCAGCCAGCCGGACGCCGAATACCAGATCGCCTTCCGCCTGTTCGACAATGGCCGCACCGGCCACGTGACCTTTGACAACTTCAAGAAAGTCTACGAAGCCAACCGTAGTCCCGGCGGCCTGCCGCTGAATCTGAACTCGGAGTGGATGCGCCTGCACCTGGGATCGGCCAAGCAGCGTCACGAGCTCGACTATGCGCAGTTTGCTCAGCTTCTGCGCGGCCTACAGGGCGAACGCATCCGCCAGGCCTTTGTACACCTGGACCGCTCTGGCTCTGGCTTCATCTCGCCGGCAGACTTCGAGCAAATCGTCCGCGAGACGGCCGGCCATAAGCTCTCTGACCACATCCTGGACCATCTGACCACACTATGCCAGACGCCAGCTTCCGGCACCGGAGCTGATGCTCAGGATAAGATCTCGTATGCGACGGTGCGGGCCTTCCGTAACGTTGTCGACGGCATGGACCTGATAGAAAAGATTGTGGTCAAGGCCTGTGCCGATAGCCCCGATGGCAAGATCTCACAGGAGGAATTCTTTAAGCATGCCAACCAACATGCGCGCTTCCAGGCTTTCACCCCCGCAGAGATTGAGCTTCTATTCCGTTTTGCCAACCCAGACGTGCCTTCGGGCCGCTTAAGCCCCGCTGATTTCCGCCGTGTCATCGACAGCGCATGGCGCAAGCCTATCTCCGTAGCTGGCGAGGCGGCTGAGGAGATCAAAAAGAAATCAAAGCTGACGCCAGGCCAACAGGCCCTGGTTTCCTCGTATAACTTTGCACTAGGCTCGATTGCTGGTGCCTTTGGCGCCTTCATGGTCTATCCCATTGACTTAGTCAAGACACGACTACAGAACCAACGTAGTGGTGCTGGAACGGCACTCTACAAGAACTCGATCGACTGCTTCCAAAAAGTCATCCGCAACGAGGGATTCCTAGGTCTCTACTCGGGTGTATTTCCGCAGCTGGTCGGTGTAGCACCCGAGAAGGCTATCAAGCTAACCGTCAATGATCTGGCCCGCGGCTACTTCACTCAGAAGGACGGCTCGATCTACTGGGGCTCTGAAATCGTGGCTGGTGGAACTGCCGGAGCCTGCCAAGTTGTAAGTCTCTGTCTCCCCTCCCCCACAAACCTCGTTTGTATACAGTAGCTAACCCACTCTATCAAGGTCTTCACCAACCCTCTGGAGATCGTCAAGATCCGTCTGCAGGTACAGGGCGAGGCTTCCAAGACTAACAAGGCCGTTCCCAAGCGCTCTGCCATGTGGATCATTCGCAACCTTGGTTTCCTTGGTCTA
>RHLR01000683.1:0-15310 GCA_009806335.1 Davidsoniella australis | reverse complement strand
TGCCTTTGCTTTGGCCCAACCAACTTCAGCGAACTGGCCAATATCAGCCACTGACCGGCTTCGTGCAGCATTCTTTGTCTTTGCCGTCTTCCGTCTCTTTATCTATTGCCTCAGCCTTTTTCTTGACGGCACGACCGCATGCCTTTCCATCCCACGTGTGGCAGCTGCTTCTGTTCTTTGCCGCAGTTGTAATTTACCTGTGCACTTGTAGTTGGAGTTGAGAACTTGACTTGTTTCCTCTTAACGTCACTTGCTTTTTGGGTATTGTTTTCTAGCGTCTAGCTTTCTAGTCAAGGATCTTTGTTCCTCTGACTCTCTCTATTTCTTTGTATTTGCACTAGGGAGAATAAGGGCAGATCACTTGCCGTATATCGTCCTTCTTTCTTCGCCTGCTTATTTCCCAGGCATCCAAAGAGACAAGCAAGCCTAAGCTAAAAACTTCTGTGCGATCTGCTTAGCTGCGCCGATCACTTATTATCCACCGACAAGCATTTCTTTCTCTTTTTATATCTCTTTTCCCTTGCTAACTCGTCCCGCTTCCTGCACTCCTTGGTGTATTCCTTGTTCCTGTTCCTGCTATCATCCAACGGGGTCCTTTAGGCGCGTCTCTTCTTGTGACCACCCGAACAAACTAGCTGTTGGCATATTGCCATATTGTCCACAACACCCCTAGTCCTGAACTTGGAAGACCAAAGTGTTGTTACTGTGCCAGAGAAAGAAGTTGATCGTCGCCTTCAGATCACTTTTGATAGTCTTACTGTCACTCAACTATCCATACACTGTCAATTCCCACATCCATCTACCCTGACCCAGGCACCCAATCCCCCATCTCCTTCCCTCTTCATTCTCTCGCTCTCTCCTAGTTCCCTACCGGTTTCTCTAGAAAGGAAGCAAGGTTAGCTTTAGCTCTTGAACTGTATATCCAGTTGTTGCCGTGGCGTGCTAAGTGGCTGTCTATTATAAACGGCATCGCCTCCACCTGAACCAAGCTTTCCTGTTTCTCTTTGTTCCAGTCTGCGTTTATGTTGTATATCTTTCTCTTCTTCTTGTCTTCTCTCATATTTTCTCCCTTTGCGGAACTACCATCACCAAGAAACGGGAGAGATAGAGAATAACCTGTTGCTTCACGCCTTGACTGCGCTGTGGACCATTCTTCTGGATTAAGACCCTACTCGAAAACGCTCCCTGACCCCAGGGCTGGTAAGAAGAGAGACTCTTTCTTTTCTAGCAGTCTGCCTGTCTCTTTTTTGTTTCCTTTTCTTTTACTTCTACGACTTCTTGGACTTCTTCTACCACTGCCGACCTTAGATTGTTTGTTACAGAGTGAGCAAGAGTTTGTGATGTCCTAACCAGAACATTGGACAGACACACATTAACTCAGACCTCCGATTTTATCAATTTTTTCTTCTTCGAATACTCGCTCTGTCTCCGAACTATCAACGGCATTCCTTCTTTTTTTCTTGTTCAAATCTGCGCATTAAAAGCTCTGTTTTTCTTTTCTTTTTCTTTTCCTTTATTGCTTTGTGTGTCGTCACCAATATTTTGATATCCTTTTTAATTTTTCTTATGTTTAACGCAACTGCCGCTCCTGGAATTTGATATATCAGACCGACAAGACCGCCTAACAAAGTAGTTTCTTGCTGTCTTTCCTCTCTTTCCTCATCCAGAGCGCTCCTTCCTCCACACTGTAACGGCCATCACACAAGCAAACGAGAAAACGCCTTAGCTGCATATGACGCTTAGAAGAATAAGATCCAAGAAGCTACACAAGAAGATCGAAGACTAAAGATTGAAGCTTGGGGTTCTGCTTTCTGCTTTGAAACCATAGGTATTACCTTTTTATTCCTTTTCTATATTATATTTCCCAATTCGCCATTCCCTCTAGTCAGCTTTGCTATTGCTTTATTTTGCGTCTAAGTGGCGTACTAAAGCAAAACAGCTGAATAAAAGTAAAGGAAAGTTAGCTTAGTAGTTACTAACTAACCTTGCTTTCTGCTCTATTCTGTCCTATCTACACAGTTATCATTATATCACATCACATAATCTGCACATCTTGCTCCCTTTGGCACACCTTCTTTCTCCCCTTGCTCCTCCTCGCCTCTGCCCCCCCTCACTTCCCTCCCCCCCTTCGACTATCCCAAGTCAGTCTATGAATAAGAGCATTCTTTACCAACAATCCTCCAAAATCTCCCAAAATGCCAGCCCATCTGGAAATTCCGACTACCCCGAGAATCATGATGTCGCCGCCCAAACTAAATCTTCGAAGAGCCGTAGCATATAAAGAACGAGGCCCGTTATCCGCCACCTCGTCCCGATTCAACTTCAACCATCTTCTATTCTCGCCGCCGCCGTCACCCAGTCTACCTGCGCTTGTTCCGCGTCCACGCAAAGTATCCCGATCTACACGGCCTAGCCGATTTGTCAGAATGCTCGGCTGGATATGCTGTGGCATGACCATGTGCTACCTGACCATCCTAATGATGGCAGGCCGGTCAACCTCGTTTCCAGTGCTGATGATGCCCGCCTGGGTACGTCAAGATTTTGAAATGGTTGGACTCGACGACGTGCCAGACTTTGCCACGCCCATTGTCGTGTCCGATCACCACGGCCGCACCCGCTGGACCGTATCTATCCCGCCAACCACCGACTTCCCACTGGCCTTTTCCGAATACAAGGCCATGGCTGAGACGTGCCGCGAGGTTGCCACCCGCGCTCGAGATCTACGCTCGTCCGACGAGGCCATCAGCGCCCTCGTACACCATCAGAGTGCGCTGGACTTTGCCAAGAAGGACTCATACTTTATCGACGTTAAGGACGCCGAAACCGCCGGCCTATTACCAACAACCGAATCCCGTGATCAAAAGACTAGCAGCAGACCACGGGGCAATCTAGTTGGCGTCAACGAGGCCATGATGGCCGATCTGCCCGTATGCGAGCGTACCATAACCGTGACGCTCGAGTCAGCCGATGCCGGTCTAGGCCACTCCTTGATGATGCTGTGGACCTTCTACGGCCTTGCCCAGAAGCAAAACCGCCACTTTTTTATCGACGACTCGCGCTGGGCTTATGGCAAGTATGCTGATATGTTCGAAGCCCCACTTGTGCCTTCGTGCCGCCCGCCGCCACGTCACGAGATGCTGCCGTGCCCACTGCAGTCACGCCACCTCGTCATCTCTGCCGCCACTGCCCACGATAGTCTGATGGGCATGTTGTCTGTGAGCTCGTTGAGCTTCACCGAGCTGGACGGTAGTAAGGTGCTGTATGCTCTGGCCCGCACCGGCCACGACGCCCTGTTCAAGCCCATCGCACAGGACAGAGAGTATGTGCGCTCCCGTGCCGAGTCTCTGCGCCGCGATGCTTCCCAGCGCAACGGTGTCTTTGCTCCCGTGGTTGCCATGCACATCCGTCACGGCGATCGTCATCCGCTTGAGTTCCAGTACCATCAGTCATACATCCCGCTGAACACCTTTAGTGACCGCGCCTACGATCTGGCCGACCTACACCACAACGTGACCAAGGCTGCAGCAGCCTCGCTGCAACATCAGCAGCTACAGCAGGGCTCGTCTCTGTCTAGCAACACTCCTGCACCCGCGCCTTTCTTGGTCGTTGCCACCGACGACCCCGTGGTCTTCGAGACCGACGAGCTCAAGCACGCCTCGCGTGCCCAGGACCACATCCGCCTGGCCAGCAAGGCCGCTATTCAGCACGTTAACCAGAACCGCCTGGCGCTACATCGTTTCATCGACGAGACCATCGGCTGGGAGGGTGGCTTCTATGCACCTATGTTCTGGAGTCTTGGTCAGCCACCTAGCACCGCTGGCAAGGCTAGCTATATCGTGAACAAAGATCCTACCATGCTTCACCCTTCGGCTGATACTCTGCGTCTACGCAACTATCTCGGCCGTGCCTACGTCATGGACCTCGCCGTGCTGGTTGAGGCCGGTGACTATGTCATGTGCACTGTGAGTGCCATGGGCTGCCGTATCCTGGCTGTAATGATGGGCTCAGAGCGTGCCTTTGAAAAGGAGAGATGGGTCAATGTTGACGGAGACTTTACATGGTCTGGTCTCAGCTGGGATCTCGACCTGTAAACATGTTACAGAGAATCTTTTGCTCTTGTTTTTATTGTTTCTTTCGTTCCGTCTTCGACTTGATATCCCTCTCTGTTCCAGCGTGTTTGCTTGTCACCTTTTCCCAACTTGCTTTGCTTCTTGGCCCTCGTTGATCTGGCTAGATCCGCAACGTTTGCATTCTTTCTATTACTATTATTATTGCGTTCGGGTCATCTTGATTTATTATAAGCATTAGCTTAGCATAAAGCTCTGACTTTTTTTATTATTATTTATCGGCGTCATAGTCTCTTTCCCATATAGATCTTGGGAGAGGCGATTTCTTTTTTTACTGGCATATCCTGACCGTGCTTACATCTGGTCACTGGTTCTATCTATCATTCTGCATTCATTGCGGCTGTCTAATATCTTATATCGAGCTCCTTCAAATATAATATGAAGGCTTCGGTTTATAGTCAGCTGCGGCCCCATTGCTATTTTAACGACACATCATCTCCTTCTTTTGCTTATTGGCTCGGTGATCAGCAACCGCCAAATTTTCGTTTCTTTCCTTTCTTTTAGACACAATTCCCCGGAATACCTACGCTTATTCCACCTTATGACTCCCCATATTCTTGTTTTGATATCTTTCTATTTTACAATATCTCCTTTGCGTATTTCCACCATGCTTTGGTATACATTTGAGGAAAATACCTCATTATGTACAGAAGCGTTATTCGTTTGATCTTCAAGCTTATCTTGTAGACAGCGTTGACGCCATACTTTCGTTTACACATCTCATAATATTTTTCATAATCTCATCAATCCATTACGAATGAAAATATTTAAATATTGACAATCTATCTCTCTTATCATGCGACATGTCACCTCGTTATTTATATAGCTATTTTAATAACCGCCATCTGGTCCAGCTTGATGCTTTGAGAAACTGCCATTATAAGTAAGTTACACTAACCTAAAAAAAGATCCCAACTATTGCGCACAATCACATTGTTATCCAAAATTATGTGTCACCTTCTTAGTTAAGTCGATACGAGTGTGACTACTCAAATTTATTTAAACTGAAAATCATTGAATTATAAATGCCGATTTTGTGAAATATATTGAACAAAAGCCCCCAAATTTTTATGATACTGTACCAAGTCAACCCTCACCTTGAATATTAATAACCGGGAAAACAAGAATTGTACCTATGGAATATAACAAAATAACAAACGCAAGTAAAGCAGAAACAAAGATCTTCATAGCTCTATAGCTCCATAAGATTAATGAATTGATTGAAAAAAAAAGTAGAAACAAACATATCAAAAAGAGTCACGACTAGTTGTGAAACTACCCCCAGAATAAAACAAAAGAAAGATCCTGACAGCAAGCAGCACGTTGAGTTTATTTCACGACAAAGGAAATACGGAGATGGCCAGAAAGACAGACAGACAAACAAGCAGAAAAAAAGAGATACTAACAGACAGGACAAAATTATTGATAGGAACAAAAAGGAGCACAAATGAGATATGAAAAAAGCACAAGCAGATATACAAGAGAACAGGATGTATATAATATGGAGAAATCATGTTTTGACTTGGTTCGGAGTTGAGCGAAAGAAAAAAACGAGAACGAATAAGAAATGAAACATTGGCTGAAAAGTTATAGATAAAAGAACGATAGAAATGAATAAGATATTGATAACAAAATTCGTTCCTAAAATTCTCTTCAGAAGGAATTGGACATTGATGATACTGGGGATCAATGTATTCCCGAAACTAGAAAATAGATAAAAAGTACGCTTGATTTTTTACTTGTACTACTAAATTGGTTGGCCACATGGTGGATGGATAGTAGATGGATAAATGTAGGCTCTTATGTACTTCGCCGGCTGGAATATCAAAGTCCGATGATATATATAAATATGTTTGATGCCGGTTAAAAAGGATAATTGTTTCATAGACGCCGTGGTCATCATTAAATAGAGAGAAGAAAGGACGAAGTATATCGAGGAAGATAGAAAAGAGCGAAAATGAACGCAGGATCGGATGAGATGAAGAACGAGTAATATGTATACGTGTGAAACGAACCGCCGACCCATGAATATAAGGAGAGCTTAAGTAGAAAGTTCAATCTCATATAGGTGAGACTAAGAAATGAAGATAACATGGCCATGAAAAAAGCGCATAAAGCGTCGAGTTCAAGGAAGCCATCAAATGAGTATCAAAAAGCAAGATAAACGCTAGCGCACGATGAAAAGAAAACAGTATCACAAGAGGAAAAAAACAAACAATACGCAACCGAGTTTTCACATGGATGAAACCGGCCCTGACGTCGCTGGCGCACTTAAGCGATTCCGCGGCCGTAGGTTGATAACCATTTCAAGTTCTCGGAGCATACCTTTATTCGATTCCGCGCGGTCACGCAAAGACTCTCGGCGTTCCCGATCTTCTTTCATCTTAGCAATGCGCTCGTCACGAGTCAACATACTGCGTGGCCGAGATGGAGGCAGAGCTACTGCCTCAAACACCTGCTCAAGTTCAGCCTTTGAGACAGGCGGCGAAGTTTCTCCGTTCAACGCACGCAAGGCGTCAAGACGGCCACCTCCTGAAGACCAATCATCAACTGCCGTAGGGCCACTTATAGAACTTGTGGGCGAAAGCATTAGGTAGCCACTTAATGATGATAGGCGCTTTTCGTTACGGTCTATTCCTTGGGCTAGAGCGGCTTTGCCTTCTTCCCAGGTTGAGAATAACTCTTTGAGATCAGCACCAATAGATTCGTATTGGGTCATCAAATGCGGGCCAAGTTCGGAGATATCGCTCGATTCATTCAGGGAGTGGTCAGACTCCTCGCGCAAGAGAGCAAGCTTGGCCTGAAGACCGCGGATACCAGTCGATAGTGAGTTGAGCTTGCGTAACTGTGAGCGCCAACGTTCGCGTCCTGGCGTCATGGGGATCTTGGGTGTCGAAGGAATAGGGAAAGCTGTACCAAGTTAGCTATTTGAGATATAAAGAGCTTATAGATTGTGAACTTACTCTCGTCATCACTTAGAATGTGGCTTAGACGATCAAAAGAGGTGCGAGTGGTTTCATTGAGTGTACGCAAAGATTCAACCGCAGTGGTCCAGCGTAATAGGTCGCTTGACTCTCCATTAGCCTCCAAGGCTAGTAACGCACAGATGAACATCTTGCGAATAGTTTGGAAGCGAGCAGCGAGAATTTTCAAGACTCTTAACGATTCAGCATCGGCGAGCTCGGGACTAGAAAAGCCTTGCATAGCGTCTGACATGTCAAGATCGCTGACATCGTAGATATCGTAGTACTTTTCCAAGTCAAGCTGCTCAGAAAAACCCTTCACGATTGCAGAAGTTTGGATATATTCTTCCATTACCGTCATGAATGACTTTTTGAGAACTTTGCGTAGACGGTTGCACTTACGCGACTGGGACTTGTCCTCAATTCGACTGATCGGGGGCAACGGAGCGCTTCTAAATTAGGTGTTAGAAATTGCTATGATATGTAGATTAGCGCATTGCTGTTGTTACTTACAGACGGTATCCTCTTGATACTAACTCAACCTCCTGAATGAGTGCGATTGCCGCGCTACTGGCACTATCGAAATTTTGAGCATGAGTAACGAACGTTGAAACCTCAGCAAGGGCTTGGTCACGACGCATTTGCAAATATTGTCTCTTGAAGTATACTGGCGCCACTACTACTATGGCCATAAGCACTAGCATTAGCAAAAATATGCGCCATTTCGTGAGATTTCCAGCTCCACCCGAGAAGATCCATGTTATAAAGAAAGCTATTGCAATGGCACTGATAACGGGCCCAATTGATGCCGTTATCAATGGGTCATCGAAAGATGTGCTGTTAGATTCGCCATTGGTTGGTTGTGTTGGCTTCGGAACATATGGCATGCTCTGGCCGAGAATCGAATGGCCACTGAGCAATTGTGAGGCAACAATTGTGTAGCGGAATTGCTCAATGATTTTGCACTATCGACGCGATCGAGTTGTGAGCTCACGGCATTCTTGGGGCTGGGGTTAGCAATAATTCGAGATAGGGAGGGGATCATGTTATAGATAACATCAAGACCACATACCGAACATGATGTCTTCAAACGACTTAATGACGAGCGTTTGCTATTATATGGGATCTCAAGAGAGAGCTGGCTTGGGGTTTTGCGACGAAATTGCGCGCGCACTTGTGGTCTGCCAGAAGGCGCAAATCTAGGGCTTGATGGTGTCGATGATGGGGCAGCCTCTCGTGGGAGCTCCTGCAAGTCGTCGCTGTCATGTCCATCGTTTTCGGAGTTTCTAGTAGAGTTGTTGTCTGCCTCGGGGGAAGCCCATTCGAAGTTCGCAGTCTCCCCTTCCTCTACGGAACGAGTTAGTTGGTGTTCCTCAATATCATCAAGACGTTTCAACGACCCTCGTGAAGTAAAGCGTCTGTGGTGAGAACTGGAAGAGAGTGATCGCATACCTCGTAGGTAGTTCGCCAGCGGGGTCTCTTCGTATATTACACTCTCCATGATTGCGATTGTAGTAGCTTGTCGATTGGAATCTAATCCTTCGACTGTGACTTCATTGGCGAGTGTGGGTGCCGTCTAGAAGATGGGTAGGAAGAGCCTGTCGTTGCCGGTCTTTGGAATGCAGTCAGTCTTGGAAAGATCTGAGACTGTCAAATGTTGTTCGCCGCTTCGATCGCGACGAGTCACTTCCGCTTCACACACTCACTTGCCTGTAGAGCTGAGAGTGGATTTGTGGCTGCTGATGACCAAAAAACCGGCGCCAGGAAGGGCGGTTATTTTAGGATCAAACAACACTATTGAAGCTCACTCACTCAACCTAATGGCAAACTTGATTTGAGTTAGTGCCGTGGTGGACAAATCGAATGCGCGCAGAAAGAGAATGTGGCGTGCACACCAGCGAGCAAAAAGTACTTCCAGAACAGACCTTAACGCGAAGCCGAAAAAAAAAAAGTCGGAACCTGGGCTTGACAAACACAAATACAAGACAATTGTTGAGCCTGGGGACAAGAAACAACGAATAAACAGAACTCCAGGGCTTGCCAAATTATTCCCTGAGACCTGCTGTATCGCCCAAGGTGATGTCTAACTTGCCGCTTTGGAAGTAGATCTCGCTTGCTTTAGCAGGGGGCACGCCGAAATGGGGGTTCAAGGAGAAGGACCAAAAATGGGCCAGAATGAAGCTCAATGCTCTGCTATACGTACAGTGCAACCTGTGCAATACCCGTGCCTAAAGTGCCTAAATTGGGAGTAGAAGGGCTTGAATAAGAGCTGGTCGGCCTGCCGGTTGGGTGGTGAAGCAAGTAGTGAAGTAGTGCAGTGCGCTGTAGAATAGGTGAACGGTCGAACACAACGACTACTGAAGCAACAGCAGTTGATCGGAGTATGCGTTGGTGTTATGAAGCTAAGACCTCGACGGCGACTAGTAATAGTCAACGTATATTTGCAACTTATGACAGTGCTGAATGAATTATGCTATTGTACCGGGGGGCTGGGTTGGGTCTCTAGGACATGAATGGGGGGTGCTCGATAGTTGGAAGGCTGGCAAGAAAAGCAGTAGAAGTCGGAAATCAATGAAGTTATGGCTAGACTCCACAACGATGACAGAGTTCGACGTCAACTGGATAAAGAGCGCAACTGTGTCGTCTTTTTGGTGGCTTGGTGGGTTTGGCTGCGTGTAGTTCGATTGCGGCGGCAGAGGATCAGTATAGTGGCAGTAATGATGCAATGCAATACCAGCCAGCTAAAGATGTTTCTAGGCACATATATTGGTATCCTCTGAGGTCAAAGAAGGCTAGAAAATGATAGCGCAAGCAATAAAACAAAGCCTGGAGTACTACGTCACAAGATGTAGTTCTTAATAAGAATAAAATAATACAGTAGTCGTCGATGAGATGAGTCGTACAGGCGTCGAACGGAGCAAATAAAAACCAATGGGTTGATGAAGATATAATACAGTGATGAGAACAGCTGCCTACAAAAATGATGGCGAAATACGGCGAAATCGATGGCAAAGATGGAATCAGAGAGCGAAAAATAAGAAAATAAGAAAATAATATGGAGAGAGATTGAATGAGGGGAAGAAGATATGGATATATTCAATTATGAGCAAGTGATCAGATAGAGCAACTACTACGTGGATGTCGCTGTGCTGGTCAAATCAGAGTTCGTGGTCTCGTGGGTTGGGTTGCGGTAGTTGCCATGACCGCTTTTGTCTTTGTTGAGCCGTCTAACTTCCACTCCTCTCTCTATAACAAAAATATATAGCAATTATGTATATGCACCTAGCCTCTCTCTACTCTAGTCATAAGCTAATATCACTTAGGTTTGGATACCGCAGCGCTATGACTTTGGTGGGCTACTACGACCACAATGCCATAGCCACCAGCTTCTCTTCTCTCTCTCTCTCTCTTTTTTCTGTAAGTATCCAGGCAGGTAAGTAAAACAGCAAGCCCGTCTCGGGCACCGGCATCCTGTTATTTTCCAGGCTTTTTAATCTCCAATCTCCTTAGGTCCCTCAGGTATAGGAAAGAAAGATCAACTTAACCCTCGTCAGACGTCCAGACTACCGACTTCTTCGTAATCGGGATATGGCACAAATTAGCACACCAAACATATGCTGTGCCAGTCCTCGAACAACACCGCTTTACAAAAATATGAGCCTCATATCCAAAGCATGAAGCCGAGCTAGTATCGCTCTGTCATGCTTCTAATGTTTCGTTCTGTGCATCAGACAGTCGTCATGATTTACAGAATAGAACAAACCTGAGTTCGGCCGCGGCCCAATGCTCTATTTCCCGGTCCATTGTTGCCTTAGCAGTACGGGTTCATATATAAGATATATGATATGTGTGGTAATGGTGGTAATATTAAAGCGGCCACAAATATTACTCATCATTATATTACTGTTTATGTATGACTGAGCCAGAGACATTTACACAACATTATGAGCACTATTATGCATATTTGTAGTAGAACTATTAGCATTATTACCCAATCTGACCTCGTCCAGGTCTGGTTCCTGTTCCTAGCAAGTCACCAGCGTACCGAGGCGTCGCTTTCCAGCTGGCCCTGCTATCTTTATTAGTTAACCAGAATAGAAAAGAAAAGAGAAGGCCCAAAAGGTAGTTGTCTCGCGACATTCAGCCCCTTGCTTCATTCTCGGCTTCCCCCTGGCGAGATATATTTGTGTATTTATTATACATACATTACGCAAAGATCATTGTCAAGTATATTTTGTACTTTGGTCACTCTGCTAACAGGGCCAAATGTCACGATTAGCATTGGGAGGACTTGATCTAATTATTTAAGCATCCTCCACAAGGCATATTATATTGTATTAGTAAATTTAGTATTCTATCCATTTATCCCTCAGTCTCAGTTCTTTTGTTATGAAATAATGTTGCCGAGGTTTGTTTCTAGCACAAGTGCCCTTTAGGGCATCTCAGAGAAATGCGAGGTACAAAATTGCACTGCAGTCGCGCATTTTGTTTTCATTTTTTTTTTTTAAATTCATTACTAACTGCAGGTAGTACATATGTAAAGTAAGAGAATAAATTATCGTAGAGCAGGAATCGCTCGCAAACCCCCAAGCCAAGCCAAAAGCGTAGCATTGAGTATTGGACAGATGAGGCGGTGGGAAACTTCGAACAAGAAAGGATTGGTTGGATGGATGGCTTCTTAGCACCGCTACAGTGTTCTCCTTCAGCAAACTCAGGGTTCCCTGCAGCCAAATCCAATGCCTCATCCCATGTAACTGATCTTCAAGGACTTTCTGGCCCGGATATCGTGAAGCTATGGTTCATCAATTTAGCTCGCCCATGAACTTTGCGCTATATATTACCCGTACATTAACCGACCGTCTTCAACAATCAACAACGCCACCAATTACATATTGCGCTTAAACCTACTGTCTTGCTAGCGACCGCTGCCAGCTGTGAGCTCCCTTTTACAGCTGGCGAAAGCTGGCACCTGTGAAACCGCCCAGCTGGCCAAATTTGAAGCTTTACCACCTATCTTATATCATCGCCAAACAAGCATGAAGCTGTTTATTCTAGATCAGCCAGAAATTCCAACCACAGCCACTCGTCGCATAAAACCAGCCAAGCTGTAAAAAAACACTACTAGCCATGTCAACCTTCGAGAAGAAATACCAGCTGAGCCCCATTGTTCCCGATGCTGTTGGGCATAATGCAAAGGTATGTAGTATCTTCATGCTTTTTTATTCTTCCTATTCTGCCTTGTCTTAAGGATGAAATTTAACCCTCTAATTTTCTAACCTGCTCTTTAATAGGCTCTCGCGAATCTCCAGAGCTTAACCGCCTCTCTCTTCGGCGTTTCGGCAGGCATCCTCGGCCTTGAGTCGTACACCGGGTTCCTCTTCTACATCATATTGACTGCTACGACATCCCTACTCTTCTACATCTTACGGATAGCTCCAGACTCTATCGCTGCTGGTGACAAGCCTTTTGATATCGGCAGATACTTCAACAGTGCCGCGGATTTCTGGGCGGGCGGCTTAACTAATGGATTCCCCGGATTCATCCTCACATGGACTCTATTCTACGGCATGGTGAGGGCATAACAAGTTATATATCCTTTGGTTTTCTAGTTTATTGGGTGAAGTTTTAAAATCTCTTTTACTTACTAGCACTGGTGTTTACTGGAGTTTTGCGTTTTGTTTCTATACATAAAAATCATATCACATCTTTGAGCTTGCACTACTCGCTTGTGAATCCCTTGTCGTAACTATGTCTGGTCGAAACCTTTATTGTTGAGGGAGAATAAGATTGTTATGTCTCTTCACGGCAAGCCCGGCATTTCGTAATATTCATTGTAGTGTTGTGATTTTTATTGTATTGTGTTTTAGAAGGGTATCATTAGTTTATATGCTTTTCTAAGTATTCCAGATCTCGTAAATCTCAAGGTAACATGAAACATTGACATCATTGGTTCTAAACGTCGTGTTTCCACTCCTCCATGAGCCAATCCGCGCGGACAGCGCTGACTTTCTTGGCATAATTCTTCTGCGTGAATACATTCTCCAAGAACATGACAGCTTCCACTTTTCTTCCATGGAGCACACTAGAGGGATGGATAGATACGGTCTGCTTGCCCAAAACGGTCTGATAACTAGCGTCTGGGTGAAGCATGGCAGTGCGTGATACAAAGCCTTTGATGAAGCACTTGATGATACTATCTGCCATGTCTGGTGACGGTGGGACGAAGAGTTGAGGATCCGGAAGAGGAGCTTCTTTAATTAGCTTAAGTTTCTGCGCAAGACCACGTAATTGCTTGCGGATCTTCATGGCTTGGCGCATGTTGCGCATGTTAATCCGACGTTGTTGACACCAGGACGAGCGATCAGCATTCTCAGAAGCATACAGCTGCATTGTGGTAAGAAGAGTAATCAAATCACCTTCTCTCCGGAACAGCTGCTTGCGCTTCTCCTCGACCTCTTCGCGAGCCTCCTCGGTTTGGATATGTTGGAAGATATCTTCTCCCGATGTTATACAGGCGATGATATCGATGACTTCCAAAAGACAGTCATAGTCTGGCTTTGCTGATGTCAAAAGAACAATACCAAAGGTCGGCGATATCGGCAACTTTGATATCTTGCGGCCTTCTTCTGTGATATCTCCGGTTTTATCTATGGCCCCAATCAAGCAAAGTTGAACAAGGGCATGTTCAAGAGCCTCAACATCTGGCATATCGATCAGTGGGAATCCTTGAATGTCATCAATACCATAAGCCTTCATCGTGAGAACAGCTGTCATGAGATCCGTCCGCAGAATTTCGGGCAAATCACACTCCTGTAGAGAATTAAATCCCTCCTCGGTGTATAGTCTGAAGCATTTTCCAGGCCCTTCACGACCGGCGCGACCAGCTCTTTGGATTGCCGAAGACATAGAGATTGGCTTTGCTAAAAGTGACTCCATGCCAAGACGAGTACGGAACTGCTTCACTTTAGCCTTTCCGCAATCGATTACATAGCGAACTCCGGGAACTGTGACGGACGTCTCGGCGATATTGGTAGCCAAGATAACTTTTCTAGTGAACTTTTCTTTAAGGGGCTGGAAGGCGGCATGCTGTGCCTCTAAAGACATCTGACCAAACAGAGGGAACGCCTTGATGCGGGGCATATTCGATGCCAAAGTCGATCCATACTCCTCGATAAGCTTTGCAGCAACCTCGATATCTTCTTGGCCAGTCATGAAGGCAAGGATATCACCTGGCAATGGCTCTTCAGTGTGCACTTTGAATATGGTTTTAAGCAGTTGATCTTGCAGATCAGAAACTGGCTGTGGCGTATGGACGATATCGACAGGGAACTGGCGACCCTTAACATGAAGAACCTCGACGTCGTTTGCTTCTTGTGCTGTAGTATCTGTTGAGCTAGAACTTGTCGCATTTGAGAAAAAGCCTTTCATCTCCTCAACATCAGTAGTAGCACTCATGATGACAACCTTGAGGGGAACACCACCACGGTTTACCTTCCCTTCTGACCGGATTTTCTTCAGGAAGCCAGACAACATATCCACATCGACACTTCTCTCGTGAATTTCATCGACGATCACGGCACTGTATTGTCGAAGGTATGGATCTTGCAGAAGCTCCTGCAGCAACATACCCTCAGTAAGGAACTTGATCTTAGTTCCCTTGGGCACCTGGTGATCGAAACGAACTGAGTAACCGACGAGTCCCTCCGGGCGACCAAGCGGCGACCCGGCTTCCTGTGAGACACGGTGCGCCAGGGTCGTCGCAGCAACTCGTCTTGGTTGCGTGACAGCAATAACACCACCGACGTTAACTGGGTCCGGCAACCCAGGAACACGGACCTTGCGTCTCTGGCACCACGATTCCTGATATAGAAACTGAGGAATCTGCGTCGATTTACCGGAACCAGTCTCACCGACAATGACCAAAGTATCGCTGCGCTCTAACGCTTCGCGGACGTTCGTGCGATACGCCCACATGGGCAATTTCTGGCGAGTCTTGAGAAGAACGGGATTCTCCCTCCATCTGCCCTCCCGATGTGCTCCATTCTTGTTATAGCCTCCCTTTCCGGGTCCGTTACGGTAGTCGCTGCGGCTCTGTTTGTGAGTGAGAGTATCGGTTGTCAAGTCTTCAGGCACCAGCACAGGCTGTTCGATGAGAGGCTTTGGATTATCAGGTGCTGGTTTAGCGCGCTTCGGAGGTTCATCAAGTAGCGCAGCTAGAGA
>RHLR01000682.1:0-15326 GCA_009806335.1 Davidsoniella australis | reverse complement strand
ATTAATGATAAAAAACACTTAACAGAAGAAGGATTAATAGAAATTCAACAAATAAAAGATGGAATGAATAGTAGAAGAAATCTAGTCTTAAAGGTTTAGATAAATTTAACGAAGCTAGGTTATCAGTCTGAAAAGAAAAGAGGACGCTGCAAAAATAGGAAATAACCGAATCAGAAACTATCGCAAACCTCTTTGTTGGAGTAAGAAGAAAAAGAAGGACAAAGGAAACGTGTCTCGAGCCTCTCTTTAGTTCTTTTTATTTTATTTTGCTTGTCTGACGCCGACGGAATCTGATCGGATAGGACCGAGAAGGAGACAGAATGAAGCAGACACTTCTCTAGTCCCGAGCTTATGGGAGGCTTAGTATACTGTAAGACTGAAGCAGTTAAGAGTAAGAAAGTAAGAAAAGAGGCAGACAACATGCTAGGTTAGAACATGGTTTCTATCCATGAAATCGATAGTGTTTACAGTTTGGATATCTCGTCATAGACCGTGATTCATATCCATCTAAGCTCTATGGACAACACCAGAAAATCATAAGCCCGGCAGAATAGACAGCGTTTTGAAGCGTTTGGCATGACTTGTTGACCCAAATGACGACAAAATACACAGGACATGGCGTCTTTTTGGGTGAAATCAAGAAGAAGATCCAAAGCTTAGACCTTTACGAGGTTTATGCGCCTTGACTGGGCGGTCTAGCACAGGCATTTGACTAAAGAGAAAGGACTTGGGGGGGGGGGAACAGTACATGGAACTAGTACTACAACTATTACTATTAGAACTAGTCTGCCTTCTAATCGTGTTGGCTAAGCACGGGATCTGTGCTCTTGTTGATAAATCAAGTTCATTGTGTCTTGACTTGACTGGTGCCAGTCAAAAAAGAAAGACAACAACGGAAGGATCTCGGGAGGGTGATAACAAGAACAAAGCAACTTTATTGTTGGATCTTTTTTTCTTCGTCACTACTGATTTCTTAATCTTAATCATTTACCGTGCTGCCAGACAAAGCCACGCATGCTAGACTAGACTGTCTAATTTACAGGGTTTTATATCGTTGATTAGGTCAAGCAAGCAAGCCAAAAACAATTCAAGAAGCATAAAACGCACTGTATTATAAGTATACGTAAGTTGTTAAGAAAGAAATAAGAATATCGAAGAAGACACAAGCAAACTACGGATCCGTCAAAATGCAGGTACTTTTTGTTTGTAACAAAAAAACACGTATAGTAGAAATTACTCGGATCGAAGAAAAAGTCTGCGAGTTAAAACAAGAGTAGGAACAAGAAGAGTTGGTCCTTCTCCATCTTCACATGCTACAAAGTTCTTCCGTACTGGAAAGAAAAAAACATCGTATTGTGGGCGCCGATTCAACTTTTAGCGGCAATGTTACGCTATCACCCGCCCTATTATTTTATTTTTACTTTTTCTTCTCCTCTTTATTAACTGCCGCTGGGTCAAGGTCGGAAGAGGAAAGGCATGAAAAAAAAAAAGAAGCAGCGAAATTAGCCGGCGCTACAAGGCTCATAAAAAGAAGAGATAAATATACGACGCAAAATGGACCGTCTTAGCTGTAGAGTCTTCTCTTTCCCTGTTAAACCGGACTAGAGTGTCCCAAAACGACCATATCGCCGTGATAACCCATATCCCGCTACATACAGCATAGATGTAGTTGTATAAGCCGACAAAGAGGATTCTAGCGAGCTTCTAGTGTCGAATAGTCTCTATGAGATTATACTATGTATACTTGATGTTTTTCCCCGGAACCCTAGAACCTGGACTATTCTGTAACAAACTAAAGGGAACTAACTAGCTTGAGGACGGGTAGGTGGTGGGTAGGATACACGCAAAAAAGGGCTGGTGATGGGTTAATGTATTAGGGTTATGTGGGCTTTACTATGATATCGGCGTTCTCTTGCTAGCTATCTCCCCCATTGTTCCGATGAAATAACAAAGAAAAGGGAATTTCCGTTAGCGCGTTTTGGATGAAAAACAACGTGGGAGGTATCTCATTGCCAATTGAGTTATTACTCTTTGACTTTTAACTTTCGATAAGTAACTAAACCGGGCCTCAAACTTTGTGTCTTTTATTTTCGTGTGAATGAGTGAAAAGGGAATATGAAAAGCACTTAAAATTGTCAGTGAGTTTTGAACGCGTTGACAGTTTCCAATGATGAAGCAAGTCCTTTCTCGTGTTTGTTTACTAGTTTCCTAAATGTCGTAGTTGCTCAGACGCCGAGTCACACCAGCAGAAAACCCTCAGCCAAGAACGTCAAAGCCAGAACAGAAAAAGGAACGAAAGGGCTATGTACATAGAGTTAGGTAAGTAAGACAAAGCCAAGTTGCATGGCCATGACGACGGCAGTTACCTCTGGTTGTTAATCATCGAAGTCCGAGTTTCTTTCAGTTTCGAGTCTTCAAATTACCCTCCCCCCCCTTCCCCGGCCAGGTTTTGCTTGCTCATTTACCAGCCCAAAGCTTTGGGACGCCGTGCGGACGAGCTGCTATGGTGTAATTTTACAGGGTGTAGTTTATCATAGAAATCAAGGGAGTCTAGGAAGAATAGCTAGGAAGGGAAGCCGTGTCCGTTATAGATTAATGAGCGTGGGGGAATACAGACAATAAAAATATGATCTTATTATTATTATTATTATTAATATATATATATATATATTTTTTGAGAAGACGAGGGACAAGGCTTGTTCTACGAACTCTAGCTATTTTATGATCTTTCTCCTTCATATTTCGCAGCGTGGCTTAGGTGGCTCAAGGGCTCTATAGTGATCCCTGTGGCTTGGCAAGAGGGACTGAATCTCTTTTGAGATGGAAGTAGCTTCTGTCTTTGGCTACTCAGAAGAACATGGCTAAGCATTTTCTGTGTGACTTGACCATCTATCTCCCTCTCAACCAGCGATGACCTTTACTTTCTGTATAGAAGAAACGCAAGCTAATATTTCTTTCGTCGTTGCGTTATCAGAGCTTATCATTGGTAATTACGTCTCATAAATAAGATATAACGGAATCATATAATCATGATATACTAACTGATTGAAGGTGTTTAGTCAGACTCCGGCGTTTTCTAAGACTTCAAGACTGGCCGACGACTGATACATGTATGCCAAAGAGCGGGATCTGACCTGTAGAATACATTCTATATTTTGCATTCTGTGCCATATGCTCTATATGACATGCCTCTGTATCGGTGCTTAACAGTAGGAATGACACCTGCATACGCACATATGCATGCAACTGTTCCTCGTTCCTCGTTGCTTGAGTGCTTTTTGGAGTGTCTGCATGTCACTTCTCATGCATGCCAAAGAGGCGGTAATGACACTGTAGGCCCTTCATCCCGCCTATTTTCGTGTCATCCATACGTCGAGAGCACGACTTGCCCGACCAGCTTTCTCTTCTCGTTCACCGATAACTCCCGGATTGCATATATTCGGAAAGGCGAGAGTTTGCCTAGTTGAATGATGACTTATTTTCTCAGGTGATCTATTTATTCTGGCTATAAGACCGGAGAGGCAAAAACAAAGCGAAGATCAAGGCGGCCAACCATTTGGAGATAGCTATATGGCACTATTATTGCTGTGTTTCTCCGTAAGCCCCCGAAGGCTCTAGACGACGACATAACCATATCGGCCCCTCCAGAAGGTACTCGGATAGCCCAGAATGGACGTGATGGAGGGGGCGTCTGGAGATTGAAACATCTAGAATTAGGTCCATCATATCAGTATGATTGATTATCTTCACATCTGAACCTCGCTACTCGAACTGCCTAATTCTATGGTTGCGTTTTCTCGCCTACGGAGAAAAAAAAGGCAATCGAAACTATAGTACCCCTCCCATTTTGTGTTTGACCGCTACACTGATATTCTAGCCTATCCTGTCCCGGAATTTTCTATCCAGATGTTCCGCTTCTGCCTACAGCCAGCCAGACCGGTCGGTTCGACCCATTGGATAAACACGGTGACTGCAACAGTAATTGTAGATCAGCCATTAGGTTGCTGTCGGCACGCCTCACGGTAAATTATTGTCGTTGGTGTCATTATATCCGCTAGTTTGCTACCGCTGGTCCATTGTCGACTCCTCCGGAAGGCGCAAAGACGGAGACGGGCAATCGAGAAAGGCTTTCGATTGGTCAAATTGAGGGGTAGAGATAGCGGAAGTGGCTGTCGCTGTCGCTGTCGCTGTCACTCTATGTACACGATCGAGTCCTGCGCACTCGAGCAACTAACCATATGGACTCGACTCTGTATTGTGAAAAAAAAAAAAAACACCCGACTGTGTTTTCTGTCAGGATTAATCGAGAGAAAAAGTGTCCGAAGACGAATATGGGGCTTGCTTAAAGAAAGGACAGCCTGATTCTAGGCAGTGCCGGAAAGAAGGATTATGTGCTGGCGATTTGCTTTGTTTGGAGCGCGCCTAATCTTTCGATATCTCGAATCAGAATAGAGCCTGAAAAGTAAAGGAACGAGACGAAGAACCACGAGGGCGACTCTGCGTTTCTGTAAAGGCAGTATGAATGAAAACGCTGGTCCTAATGGGGAAATAATAGAAAAAAGAGACTATTGATGATGGATGTCAAAACGATAGACGCCGTGCTGCCCGTCTTTTTCCTATTGGTTCTCAAACTTGATGTTAGTTAATGTTGGTGTTGACGTTGGACCTTGAACTCGAACTCGACCTCGAACTAGGCTGTGATCTGCGTTCTTCGTACTCGATAGAATTCGATATATTTATCCCCGAAATATATCTGTTAACAACTATGATGTCATCGAGTCTGATTGCCCTGCAGGTAAAGTAACTGCACTTTTGTTGTCTTTTGTGTTGCTGTGATATTTCGGCAGGTGGGTCTTCTTCCATGTGTCTTTTTTGTGTTTTTGTGTTTTCGTTCTTTCTTTGTATCTTTTTAATAGCCTTTTCTTCCTCCGTACTTCCCCGCACCTGCCATTTTGATAAGCAGAAAACGTGGGCTACTTACTTAATTAGTTTCTGGTATAGCGACCGAGTCTGTATTCGCACCTTCTCTATCGACCTAAAAACAAAATTGATAGCAAGAATAGAGACATGGTATCAAATGTGTTCAGTGGTTCTGATTCCGAGAATCCAATGCATCCAGTCCGAGTATTGTATCCGAGCTTTGGAAATACATATATCGCCGAGGCTTGTGGTATAATGACTTTCCCTAAATAGTATATCAAATGACCGTTTACAGTAGTGGCTGTAGATAGACAAGAAGATTTACCGTCAATCTGAAGATTCCTTTGTTACCCGCCAGCCTATTTAACGCTTAAAAAGAGAGCTCTGATCTCTTGCTGGGCTTGTCAAATGGCCACTGGGAAAGTGACAGTAAAGTGATCGTCTCGGCTCTCTGGCCAACCGCCTTCAAAAGCTTTACACCTTCATATATTTTGTCTGTCTAAAAGTAGAAAACAAAGACCACGGTGTGGGATATTTTGTAGGCTATTGTTCAGATAACAAGATGGCCTTGAATATTCGCCCCCAAAAGAAGTGCCATCCATAATTAGCCGTCTATCTATATATCGAAAGAAAAGAAACGTTGCGCCGTTTGTTGGGGCTTGTACAGTTGCCAAATTACAATTTAACCCTTTACAGGAAGACAAAGAAGGAAAGGAATGTGAATGTGAATGTGAATGGGTAGACTAGTGAGAAGCTAGCTATCCTGATCTGCTGTATATGTAAGCAAGTCTAGCTAGCTAAAGCGAAAAATATCCGTATTGCGATAAGAATAGAACGCTTTTTGGCATTTTTTGTATTTATTTTATGTTCTACGACTACTATATATACTACCTCCATTCGTGGGATGGACGGAATAAAAGAGTACAAACAAAACACAGCAGCAGCCATGAGACCGGCTCCTTTGGTGATTTTCATAGGCGAAATAAAATTGAAAATAGAAAGTAAATCAACGAGGCAAGTCAGCAATACAGGCAACGGAAGGAGTGGGGGAGAGAAGATATGAAAAGCGGTGAGACAATACATATATACAGATACATGTATTATCTGTATGTGTAATGTATGTATAGTCAATGTTCGGTAAAGACTACTCACTTACTGATATGACCGAAAGGATGACTAAACGGAACTTGTTGGCTGTGAATAAAAGAAAGAGAGGAAAGCCAGCCTGCACAGCGGTTCCATCTTATGCAAGCTCTGCAGCTATCAGTAGAAAGATAAACAAAGAGAAGAAATTCCGTGCTCCTCCGGAAAGGAGCCTAGAGGCTTCGTTATCCACTAGAATCTGTAGTACAGCAGTACAAGTAGCACTATAAACACAAGAAAATAGGCAGAATACAAAAAAAGTTCACAGGAATATCCCAAGGAGTAACTAAATCAGAAGGAAAAAAAAAAGAAGAGAGCCGGGCGATTTAAGCGAGCGCCAGCAAAGCCAACAAAACCACGCATTAGAACCAGCACAGCACAACATTAAGGATGGAAGAGGGCCGAGACGAGGCCATGAAGTTTGTTTTATTTTATTATTCCTATTTTTTATTCGTCTTGAGTGGTCCTTCTAAGGGGAAGATAAAAAATTCAGTTGATTATCTGCCGTTTCTAGGCTACTCTTTTTCTTTTTTTTTTCTCTTTGTCAAAGTTAATGAATAGCCCCGCCCCGCCCCGCCTTCATTTTCTATGACGAAATGAAGAAAAAAAAAGCGTAGGAGACAGAGAGAGAAAAGAACCCAATGGAGGGGTAGATGACAAAGAATATTTAACTGTCGATATCTGTACACATATTCGCAACCAAAAAGGACCAGTTCTAAAAGCCTGGCCTGCTGTTACGAGCTGAATAAAAAGGGCTTATCGATGTGTGTCGTATCTGCTTAAGCGCCGTCTAGCCAAAAGACGGCGAGATAAGCCTAAAATTCGGTTTTATTCTTTTTTGGAGTGTCATGAGATGAGAGTTGTATTCAAAGACAAGCCAACGCTACTCACAGAAAACGCTTCCAGTTTCCCAGAAAGGCAATCCAGTCTATCAAACAAGATAAAAAGATAAAAAGAAAAAGATATAAAAATAGGCAAGCTTTAGATAAGCAGACAGTACATCGTGTGCAAGAAATCACTCTTAATCATGTCGTGGAACTTGGGTATCTATGAATCCATGAATATTAGCCTGACACAAATGTGATGCTGGACAAGGAGAACTTGTTACAAAATGCTAAAAACATCGTATTCAAAGTCTAAGAATTATCGGCTTTGATTATAAATTAATATCTTGGCTAGCCATGACGACGTATTGTCAGAGCAGGCAAAGAATAATAGCTACAAAGTAAAGACAAAAACACCAGAACTGCCACCGATGAGTCAAATAGTATCGTATCACGTTGCAATGCTTCTTTCCTCTGACACCAAAGGGAACCGAGTAGAGCCAAAAAAACGAGAATAATTTTCAAAGAGGGGGGGGTGTGCATGTGCTCGCTACACAGTTCACTACATATACATATATATTATCACAGAGAAAGAAAATAAAAACCATGAGAATGAAAAAGCCTACTTCCCGTTTAGGCCTCCGCGTTTCTATCTCTGCGGTACTACAAGGCGTTTCCAAGAATTATTTTCAAGCAGGTCGGCGAGATAGCGGAACAAAACGAAGGATATGGAGAGTTGGGCCAATTAGAAAACCCTCTATTTCTCTTATGTTACATTCTTTGCTCTTTCTAACTCACCGGACTACAGTAGGAATATACCGGAAACATAGCTATAATCGAGTTCTCCGGCCATCGGATTGGCTCGATTTTATGTGGCTCGTTATTTTAGGCGAATTGACAGGAAGGCTGGCTGGCTGTGCAGAAAGAAAAGAGAGAGAGAGAGAGCAATACATGAGTGGGATTAGAAAACGTGAGAGCCTAGAAGAGTCAAGAGATGACTAAAGCCTAAGGAAATCAAGATATTATGTTATCAGGAGTTATAGAGAGACCAACACGACAGTCGTGACAGCAATGTCTTTCAACGTTTTCTAGGCAGACAAGCCTCCCTCTACTTATTACTTCTTTTTTTATTACCTACATGTGATACCAACAAATAAAATGCCTTGGCCTTGATAGGCTGACAATTACAGTTCCTGTAATTCTTCCTGTGAGGATTATGCAATATGGAGGAAAGAAAATATATTAGAAAAAAAACACCCCTCAGTGATGTCATAAATTGGATTTTTGCTTGGCCTAGGCAGAAAAATAGCAATAACAACAACCCCTCTATTTTGTTAAGGATTGATTAAGACTTGGAAATTTTGTATTTTGTGTTTCTTCACTAGAGCTTCCCCTCTATTTTATTCTTATTTTTTGCGGCCCAAGTTAAAAAAAAAAGAATTTGGAAATTATTTTACTTGTATATTCGTGACTCAAATTTTCTTCGCTTAATGATAGAAAAGAAAAGTAGTAGCTGCCATTGTAAGCCTAATCAAGTGATCTTCTTAAATTCACTACCCTAAAGAACCTTCAAGCCTTGTTTCTTTTTTATTTTCCTCCGCTTGTTTTTTTTTTTGTTTCATGCAGTTAGCCTACTACTAGGCCAGCGAACTTGATCGTCGAGTTCTAGGCTTGCTATTACCCCCTCAATCCAGAAGCTGGCCTTTAAGATAGGCCATAAGCACGCCGGCCCAACACTAAAAGAGTATTCTTTAGCCCATTGATCACTTGCTAATGATCCCAACTGTAGTACTGTCTTCTTTGACTACCTCTTAAACTCACCCCTGGTCCAACTCGGCTGCAACAGATCATACATATACATATACATATATGCAACCATGTCAAATCATAGTCGTAGAGGCAGACTAAAGTTGCGGTGCAGACGGAAAGCCCACCGAATATGCAAGCAAACCGAGAAGAAGTATTCAAGAAGTTGTAAATACCACCTTTCAATCCCTGTTTTAGTAGCTTTCTAAGCAAAGCAGTCTGGCCCAAAGATCAGCGGTCTGGCTCTCTTAGTTCTTCCAGCCGTTCTTTGTCACTTAGAAAAGAAGACACAAACTCAGCCTGCTCGTTAATAGTAATACTATGTATTATTATCACTATTTATTATCTGCTACTGCATATTTTTGCCTCTCAGGACTGGCGGTCAGCCATATATCATTATCATTATTGGTATTGGTATTATGACCATCGTAAATATTTTCTACCAGCTTAGTAATAACTACCATTGCCCAGATAGATAGTGTATACAGCTGCCAAATCTAGAGACATACAATATATAATACAGGAATATAACTATACAGATACATGTAATGTATGTACATAGAGTACATGCAGTACCATAGTTGTGTATATAGCTATATAATATAATTATCCTTACTATATATTGCCCGCTTCTGATATGATATTCATATTCGTATTCACCGCCAAATATCATTTACATAACATAACCATGTAAGCCATATATAGTACTTTTTTGCACGACTGGCAACATACAATAGATGAAGCTGATCAGCATTCATTCCGTGAAAATAGAAATAGACATCCTTCTCGATTTCACGGGCTTCGAGTTCTCGTAGCGTCAAGAAAAATATAACTACCATATTTTCATCCTTCCGTCGTTTCATCACGATAACTCTACTAGTGTTTTTCTTTTTTCTTCCCGCCCCCCTATGTATGTACTTTATTTTATCTGCTTATCCGTTCGGTAGCGTTGTAACGCCGTGGACATGGCTTCGGAAGCTGTTGGTGGAGGCTTGAATATACATAAATAGACACTAAAGCCCATCCCTACAAGACCATAACTCTCTACCTCATGATGGCCCAACTATGGAGAATCAGAAGCACCTAGTCCAATACTGCAACTACTACTAGTTTGTTTGCTGTCATGCTAGGCTTCACGACTTCTCCTCTACTCTTAGGCAGACAAACAGTACTTTGACGTTTACTCAGATGTACACGCCCCTCTTAGCACTATATTACCCAGCTATACTATTACAGTTTATCTATAACAGCATAGCCACATTAGACTACCCTAGGTACAAGCATTACTCAGTATTAGACGCCGAGCCAGTCCGTTTTTTTGTAGTATCCAAGACAGAAAATTGTCTCGTTTGTGTATCTTATCTTTCCTCCTCACCGACCAAGCTAGTTCGCTAAAGCTCTATGCTTTACAATTATATTGTGGTATAGCCGCCACTACCGACTAACTACTAAGCGCTAATTTACGTCGGTTGTATATATTGTGCATTATGAGCTGGCTTCTCTGACGGCTTCCTCTTAGACGGAAGATCTGCTTGCTGGAGTAGTAAACACAAGCCCCGTACCAAAACACCGACCGACCTATAACAGACACTTGTCATTAAGTACATGACATTGAGAGATAGAAATCGAGCGTTTATGTACTTGGACGATAAATGCAAAAGTACATGCTACTCTCCAAAGCAACAAGCCATTTATTTTGCCAGCAAATACCAGTCCAATCCCTCCGTCCAGAACACTACAAACGAGGCCACACGCAGAACACGCTAGAGTAAAGGCACAAGACACATACGCACCGGCTTCTCTTTGTTGTTGTCCAGCTCATCATGGCTGTGGCGTGTACCCAAAAAATCAAAGTGTGGGAAGAGTGTGCTCACATATAGATTAAGCAAGCAACTAAGAAGTGCCGATTTGATATCTATTATTACACCCTTCGCCCTTCAGCTTCCTTTCCTCCCCGTATGACGTGGCGAGCTCTCGAGACAAAGAAGGTGAGACAGGCTGCATTATAGTGAGCCAAATGAAGCGGCCTAGCAAGTATATGTACATATAGGGTAATATCAATAGCAGAGTTATTCAGTCTAGACTCCGTCAATCAACCTTTGATACGTACTATATCGTATATTGTACCACCCGATATCATAATCATAGATACTCTGTAGTAGAAGACATCTTCTCTGTGACTGCTAGGCTAGTAAGCTCTAACAAGCACTAGATAATCCTTGAATAGTCGGTGTGAGCCGTAGGTAAGGGGAGGGGGGGGGGGGGGAGGGGATGCAAGCATACATATGAATACATATACAAATACGAAGAAATTACACATACAATAATACTTCTTACCGAAGTCTCCGAAACCGCCCAGCTTAAAGCGGCGCTTCCACGACTATCTAATACAAGGTATTCTTATGGCATATCAAAGGTCCGATGATAGGAAGCACAACTATATTCTGTAGACCAACAGCAGGTATGAGGAATCGTATATGTGTCTGTGTCTGTGCTTGTGTGTGTGTCATGATACTTTTTTTTATATATGGAAGTAGGTATAGATTTATGTAGTAGATACTACTACATACTATCATTATGGCAAGGGATATCAAAATCAAAAGTCAGCAAGAACGAAAACAAAACTACCAAGCTAGCAACGTGTATAATGGATAACAGAGGAGCAAATAGGACGAAAAAGGAAGCAATAAACAAAAACGCCATAGCACCGATAGCATAAACAAGCAAATAAGAGTCCAGACTCCAACTGCATCACCGCTTCTAGAGTCAAACAAGCCAGATCAATTTCCAGCCAGAAAGCAGGTCGTAATACAGATTCTCTCAGAGAACAAGCAGAAAACACCTCTTGTTTGCTGTTTCAGCCCCTCAAAGCTTCCAGCCGGTTGCGCATCTGGTCCATGATGGCCTCGTTATCCTCGTCCTCTTCATCCTCCACGGCAGCGGCCGCCGTAGACGGCACAGCCGGCATAGAATCTGGCGTCGGGCCGACATTCTTCAATGGGTTCTTAGCCACCGCCGGAGCTCCGCTAGCCCGTAGCACCTCAGCCAAAACCTTATCGACCTCGCTTTCTCCAATACCGATATCCTCGCCAACATCGTCGCCTAAGGCATCGTCCAGCACATCGTCCATGATATCGTCGGCCATCTCGGTAGCCACAGCGTTCTTGTCGAACTCCATCATGAACTTCATAGCATCGGCACGGGTCTCGGGTAGCTTTGCCAGCACACCCATCTGGCGCATAACAGTGGCGCCAACACGCATGCTCTCGCCGACCTTTCGCATGGCCTGGGCCTCCTGGACTTTCAGTAGGGTTGAGTTGACCTGAGCCTTGATAGTGGTAGTACGGTCAATGTCACGACGGATGCGCACAATCTCTCGAGCCATCTCGCGGGCTTCTTTTGCTGCTTGGGCTGCTCGTGATGGCTCGCGACGTGCTCGTCGGTCGGCCTGTATGATCAAGTTTTTAGCCTTGACTTGCGCCTGGTTCGACGAGGCTATAGTACGATCTAGAGCGCGGGTTTGCGCACGGAGGGCAAGAGACCATTTGCGCATCTAATGAGGTGGCACACAGAATGCGAGTCAGATGAGAACGCAACGGATATAGGGTCGGCGATATAAGAGACGAAGGGGTCGAGAGGCACGTACCTCGGCCTGCGGATCGGGCTTCATGAACAGCGACTTTATCGTCTCCATGGCGGCGTTCGAGGCGCACGGAATGCGCAATACAAGTTTAAAGTAGTAATCAATCGGTCTAAGGTGAGTTTGTATATCAGGCAGACGGACAGATAAACAGACAAGGAACGCCTGGTGTAGAGGCTTAGAAAGAGAGGATAGAAGATAGTCAAGAGTGCGATTTGGTACAAAAAAGCCACCAAACTCGAAGTCGCAAGAATTCAGGACGTAACCATATATTCAAATTGATCAAAAAATATACCGAACTCAAGATAGAAGACAAGACCATAAGCAAGAAATGGCCTCACCAATAAACCGATAAAGCTTTCGACTTTCGGCCTCAATGAAGCGTCGCCGCTTGGGGAGCAAAGGCTGGCCCCACTTTGACGGTCATCATCGGATGCAACCCTAATGCAAGGGTTTATGGCAGTAGTAACCCTGCTGTCAGGGTTGGCGCAGGGTCTGTCACACCAATTCAACCAAAACTTCTGTGTTACTAGTCAGTACATGAAGAGTACACTCGATGCCACCAGAAACATGTGCCGCTATAAGTCTTTTTTATGTACCGCGGGGCAGACCAGGCTGAGGAACGCCGTAGAAACTCTAACCAGTTCTCGCAGCTTCTATGTGCTTCCTGGCGGCTGCCTTGTTAGCTTGCTTAGGCTTGCTCAGCTATTCAGTGCTTTGTTGTATTATTTCCACGCGTATTTATTTGTTGTTGACTTTCCCACGCCCGATGCTGATTTCTTGTTCTCTTGAATTATCATCTTCACATCATCGTTATTTTAAGACTTAAACAATCTTCACCAGTTCTAGTATAAACTTGGTCTAACAACAACCAAGTCGGAACATAATAAACTAAAGGTATATTACCATAAACTCGACATGTAAACTCAAAGAACCACATCCGCGTACCATAGACACAGTCAACTGTAATAAAAGCTGCCTACTTTCCTAGCAACCTATCATTCTCCTCCTCCTGCTCTATCTTTCATCTCCACCACCCCGCATCGTCACTGCAAAGTCGCTGTACTGAAAAGTCGATCAGCCAGTATCTGATACTGCCCTATTTTCCTTCTATCTTCTGGTCTCTTGGCCGCCTAAAACCAGTCTACAATTGTCCTAAACTGGCTTTTTTGCCTTTTTCGGGGGGTTTTACTTTGATTTTCAACGACCTTTTTCTTCCCTTTCTTCCTCTCTTTTCTTCTCATAGTTTCCAATTCTAGCAATTGCTCACTGCTTTCTCTTCCTTCTTCTCTATCTAGTAGCTTCTATATTCCGCGAACCCACCAACTAGCTTTTCCACGACTCTTCCTTTTCTCTCCTTCGACTTTATTTTTCTTCTTCTTTCTTTTCTCCCTTGCAAGAAAATCGAAAACCACCCATCTAACCTTCACATTAACATTCACAGCCAACCATGTCTCTAACTCCCGAAGGTAAGTCCAGCTTCGTCTTATGATGTTTGCGCGCTATTTTTCCTCTTGTTTTTTTTTCCTTTGTTGTTGTCATAATTTATTCGTGTCTTTCCCCCGCCAATCCGTATGATGGGATGCTGCCTGACGCAGCCTTTCATTCTCCGAGCTCGATAAGCCAGGGCTTGCTTGGCTTGACATAGCCTTAAGCTTTGCATCGTCGCCTGTCGCGCTTTCTACCGTTGAATTGACAGGATCGACATGATCTTGACATCGCCACACAATGCTACATCAACCTCACTACAACCCATATATACGCCCACAGATATAAATACAACGCACACACACACACACACACACACTGTCTTTCTTTCTTCATCTCTTTTATATCCCCCTCTTTCCCTCACTAACAATGCTCCCGTCGCAGTTCTCTGGGCCCAGCGCTCCTCTGATTCCGACCCCGAGAAGAACTTTGTCTACCTGACCATCTCCGTGCCCGATGTGTCCGCCTCCAATTACTCGCTCGAGCTGAGCGCCACCGGTGTCAAATTCACCGGTACCTCCAACACTCTCAAGAAGACCTACGCCGTCGAGCTGACCCTATACGGCGAAATCGACACCGAAGCTAGCAAGATTAACCACACTGCCAAAAACTTCGAGCTCAAGCTGCCAAAGAAGGAATTGGCTGAGGAATACTGGCCTCGTCTTCTGAAGGATAAGGCCAAGATGCACTTCCTCAAGACCGACTTCGACAAGTGGGTGGACGAGGACGAGCAAAACGAGGCTCCTGAGGATGACTTCTCTCAGTTTGGCGGTGCCGGCGGTATGGGCGGCATGCCTGGTATGGGTGGCATGGGTGGTATGCCCGGTATGGGTGGTATGGGTGGTATGCCCGGCATGGGTGGTATGGGCGGTATGGGTAAGTCTCCATCAGTCAACCTCAAGAGAAACAGACTACTGGTTACACGATCATGATGCTAACATACAATAACTTCCTAGGTGGCGACTTTGGCGGTATCGACTTCTCTCAGCTTGCCGGTGGCGGTCCCCCCAACGATTTCGAGGATGATGATGGCAGTGATGACGACGATATGCCCGCTCTGGAGGGCGAAGACGAGGCCGAGGTTGTTGCTGCTGCTGCTGCTACTGAGGCCGCTGGTGAGGCCAAGATCACCGAGATTAAGGAGTAAGAATGAAAGAAATAAAGAGAAAAAACCAATAATGAACTTTGGATTAACCCCTCATTCATTTGTATCCATCCTTCCATTTTCTTAATGTTGTTCATCAAATACTTTTCCAAACTCATGTTACGACACCTTTTTTCTTCATGCCATTTTTACGTTGCTCACGTTGCTTTCTTTTTTCTCTTCTTCTCGTTTCCTTTTCTAGTGTTTTAATTTTTTTTGCTTCTTTTGTTTCAAATTACATATGCATCTCTCCATATGAAATAGAAACAAAATAGGATGGAATTTAATACAAGACAAAAAAAGACGAGAAAATCAAGAAAAAATAAAAGAAAAAATAAAAAATACCCCAACTTTAAAATAG
>RHLR01000681.1:0-15329 GCA_009806335.1 Davidsoniella australis | reverse complement strand
ATCATTATGTTTATTGTTTCGTAAATATATCCCGTCTTTTTTGTATAAAACTAACAAATATATCATAAGGTTTGGACGGGTAAAATACACAAAGGAATCACTTGATTTCGCCTCTCGTATTTGTATATTGAACAATGATTCTTTAGCTGCTCATCAATTAATTTAACCCCAAAAAGGACACTAAATTTGACCGAGACTAAACAAATGAAAGTGGGCAAAAAAGTCTGTGATTGCTTACTTGTTGTTCCTAATTCCTTTGTTGTAAATTTGCAAGATATCAAGATATATATCATTAGCGATGTTAGCTTATTCACTAAGAACCCTAATATGAATAAACCATAAAGATATCCTTGATAACTTGAATGGAACGAAAATCACATATTAACTACACTCTTGTTTTTTGGTCGAATCTTGTATCTTTCACTCGATATTTTTGTCACAGAAGCTCCAGCTCTATTGTGTGATTAATCTGAGTTATTTCGGTTATTTATTTTTCCAATATATCTCTATCTCTTTCTTGTGTTGTGTATATCATGTGTAGCATAGCATATCCCATCCATCCATCCTTTCTTCTTCATACCGAAGTCTTATGTTCTGTCCCGTCTATATCCTTCCTTTCTTAGTTAGACTTTGCGAGGAACTGGTCCATAGCCACCTTGGCATCACCGGATAGACGGGCCTCGGCGAATTGCACAATAGTACCACCGCTCTTCGAGTTAGCATCCTGTAGGTATCCCTTGATCCATATCTTGACATCAGCAATCTCTGAGAAGTCATCGTTAACTACGGGCTTGCAGGTGTTCAGGGCCGTGAAGCCTACACCGAAGCCGATATCGTCAACATCAGCCTCCATGATTTCATCACCTACACTAGTAGCAACTACAGGAGCATTCGCAACTAATTCTAGAAGAGTTGTGCATGTGCGTGCCCAACCCCTCATGAACTTCTGGGCGAACCAGGTGCTGCTGGAAAGGGTCTTGGCCATGGAAACTACAGCAAGCTTACGGTCGACAGGACGAGCGAACTTGGGGGTTTCGGGCAGGATGATACCGGGGTAAACCTGGGTAAAGACACCGGCCTTCAGCTTCTCCGACTGGTTGATGAAGTAGTCAGCTCCATAACCAGCCTCAAGGCGAGCCGAAACTAGGTGGTAGAAACGAACGAAGCGCAGCTTGAAGGAATCAGCTGGGGCCTGCAGCTTGTCGAACAAAAGTTGTAGAACGGTGGAGAAGTAAGGCTCCAGAACAGCGGGCTCGTATGCCATGATAATAGACTCGATGATATCGAAAGCATACAGCTCAGTCTTCTTGCGACTCAAAAGCATCTGGAAGATACCTAGGACAGAGGTCAGGTTGTTGTTGGATGCAAGTTCCTGAGAAACACGAGGAATCAAGGCAGTCAATAGACGGGCCAGAGCAGGAACATTTCCACGAACTACCCACATGGCCTGGTTCAGGATGGGATGAATCAACATGCGGTAGTTCTCTGAGATACTATCCGAAGGACTGGACTCTAGCAGTTGAGCGAGAATCTGTAGAACATATGGCACAAACTCGGCAACATCTTCCACAAAGATAGAATTGACAGGCGTCCAAAGCTTCTCGTTGAGAAGGTTAGCGTGACTAGTGGCACCATAACGGGTGAGAGCGCCAAGTGACTCAAAATGGTAATAGTAGAAGCGAGGGTTGCTGGGGTTTTGCTTGAGGATCTCCATGATGCCAACTAGGTGCTCCAAAACGAAGGGCAACACGTTGACAACATTTTCTTGTAGCACGATGAGAATTCTCATCACGCAACGCATGAGGAATTCGTTCTCCTGAAGCTTGGCGGGAGAAGAATCCTGCTCAATGAGCTTGAAAAGGTGTTGTAGGAGATCGTTAGACATGCCCTCGATATCACCCCGCTCAAGCACATGCTTGCCCTCAGCATCGGTCAAGAATAGTAGACGCTCGACGGCGATAGCAGCATAAGTGTAGATGATGTAGTTGTCGGAGCCAATGCATTTGACAAGAGCAGGGAAAGCAGCCTTCCACTGTTCTCTAGTCAACTGACTACGGAAGATGTAGAGATATTTGATGGCATCAACCTTGGCGATAGGCTGCTTAACATCCTCAATCAAATCGTTGGCAATGTGCTGTTGGAAGAAGTCAAGCACATTCACCTTGGGGTTCACTGATTGCACACCGTGCGAAGCAGTCACGGCGCCCTTGGAAGCAACAGAAATGAAAAGGTAGATAGCAATATCCTTGGCCTTCCAGTCTGTCTTGCCCTGCTCTAGATAGTGGCTGACGTACTGCGAAACGATGCCGCTTACAAGATCCTCAAAGCGCTCCATAAGCTTCTTGAGGAAATCGGTAGCGGACCGACGACGAGAGTCGGAATCGGATCCTTCCAAATCGCGACGAATGAACTCAATTGGCTCGTCCTCGAACATCTCCATGTCGGACTCGCGTAGCGACATGTTAGGCAAGATGACCTTCTCGACAATCTGTGAAAGGGTAGCTTCGTTGTTGAAGTTGCCGCTCTGTTCACGAGTGCCCGCTACAGCAGTCAAAAAGTGCAAGGCCTTGCTAGCAAGGCCATCGTACTTGATTTCGAGGCCAGTGCTAGATAACAGAGTCCAGACAGTCTGTACAAAGGGAGCGCAGTGGTGCATGAAATCCTCGCCGTACTTGAGGGTGTATAGCTCCAAGACCTCACAGATATCGGACTTGACGACATCCACGATACTAACTTCATCATCGTCGTCAGTCTCGAGGAGAGGGTTGCTGTAGGTGAGATATTTTTGGAACAAGGCACAGATGTCGACCAAATTATCCTCAAAGATGGGAGGAATATCGTGAGAGGACATGTCGTGGAAAATCTTGATTAGAAGGCTCAAGGTGTCGAACCATCCCTCCAGGGCGGCTTTGTTATCTTTGTTGGTATCGATCTGAGTGTTAGTCGTCTACAATGGCATTGTATTGTTAGTAAGTATGGTTTATCTAGCAGGCTATGATTTTCGGAGAGTATGCTTACGACCAGAAGTCTGACAAAGGGTTCGCCGAATGTGCTGATGACATGGTTGATTTCCTCGTAAAGCTCGTCGCTTTGGAACAGTGGCCGCCAACGCTGGAAGATAGAGTGGGCAACTTCGAGCACACCGATGTTAACCTTAGGGTCAGTAGCAGTGAAGCGGCTAACGAGATCCTAGGGCAATTGCGTTAGAGATTGAATAGGCGGGTAGCAAACAATGGTTATTGGTTTGCTGGCAAAAAGTATGTGCTATATTCAACTTACGGTAGTCAGCATATCCCACTTCTTCCAGAAGTCAGAATCGGCAATGATGCTGATGGCCTCACCCAATTGGCTTTGGATTGCAGAGGGACATGTGATCATAAGGCCAATAAGCTCCTGCTTGATCATGACAACCTCGTCGGATGTGAGCTTGTAGTTTCCATCCTCGTCCTGTAAAGCAATAAGTCGGCGAGTTAGCTTGGCGTCTCTATGGCAATCGGATCGATCGTATGTATCTCGGCGGGCGATGGGTTGGATCGTCGAGAGGCTCATACCACATAGTTGAAACGGATGAAATTCTTGAAGGCCAGGGCCGCAGCTAGGCGTGTCTTGGTTTGTAGAGAGTCGGAGGCGACGATCTTGAGCAAGGCGTAGGAGTACTGGGGCTTCTTTTGCTCTTCCTTTAGGGCATTTTCAGCTGTAGAATCGAGAGACGGTTAGCATTAGCCTGGTTGAAAGTGTACATGTGATCTCATTCTAGTGGCAGACTGGCTGTAGTTGTAGGCGCTCAAATATACCTTTGCGGTGCTGCGACGGGTCCAACGTAGCGTCGAGCAGTTGTGCGATGACTTCCAGTTCAGCAGACATTATGGTGAGAGACGCACTTCATGCAAAGCGCAGATTAGGGGATGGCAATAGAGCAATTAATTGATAACACAGAATAGAGAAAGGGAAAGTCAGAGGCGTCGTAAAAAAAAAGAAGATTGTGGGCGGGAAGCAAGGCTAATAAGTGGTGTAGGAGGAGAGAAGGAAAGAAGCAAACAAGGCTGAAGGCTTCGGAGCTGACTTTTTTGCGTCTTCGAGATGGCGACCGTACCAATGGAAAAAAAAATAGGGAAAAAAATAGCACTTGAAAGTTGGTCAGGGATGCGTTATTGTTGACTAGGGCTGCCGTTGCAGGGGAAACGCAAAGCAAAGCAAAACAAACTGGATAGGCTAAAGACTTGAGAAGACTGAGGCAAAGAGAGCTATCATGGGTATGTTTAGGCTGGACCTATTAGCGGGAGCTATAGCACTAATATACTGAATTTTACAGCGCTTTATAGGCTTTTTAGAAGCTTTGGAGGGGCTGCCTTAGTCCGAAGCTAGGCACGGTTAGCTAGCTCCTAGCATTAAAAGCGGTGTTAGGTGGCAGAATATGTAAGTGGGGGGATGTTTCTTAGGGTTAAAGGTATCATCGACTAGCTATGACGTGATGGTTCGATTTTAGCCAAGTAAATAAATAGCTTCAAGATTGAGAGACGTAGAGCTGGTTTACAGCAGCAAATTCGACATATTTCCATATCCAATTGCAAACTAAACAAAGACAAATTGCTTGTTACTCCTGCAAGTGCTTAATGCATGCTCTTGTGCATGCTCTTGGATCCATCCTAGCTGATGGCTGCATTAGAGGCTGGAGATCCCATCTCTCAGTGTTATCAGTGCTTCCACCATGCTAATCAGGGGCGATAAGAAGAGCCATTACAGTGGTCTAATAGCATCCAACATAGGCGCTTACCATCTAGGACTAGCCCTAAGCCGACCAATAAACCCGACCAAGAGACTTTGACGCCGCTCTTGCTTCTCGTTACAGTAAGGCTGACCTGACAGAACGCCGCTGTTTATTATTATTATTATTATTTCTATTTATTTTTCCCGTGGGTGAATCTGAACTCAATCCAAGAACATCGTTACGTTAGTAAATCACAACATATCCGTGTCTTTTCCAGTTCTTTGTCCTCATCTTCCATTTTCCTTTTGTGCAAAGCATCTTGACACGGTCCATTGTGTCTCCAACGCATCCTGATCGATTCGGCCTCCGAATCCGACCAACAGCCCCTCACTAGAAGACGATCGGCCTCCCTTATGCACACAGAATCAACATAACTACATCGTCCTTTCTGCCTCCCTATCTATCGATATTTAGGCTGTCTTAAGCCTCTCCAACACCTGCGCAACCTCGCACACAAAAATTGTCTCCATATACATCTCCATCCCCAAGATCAATCGCCCCCCCCTCTCCGGCGGCCAGCTTGTGTACTTTGCTGCTGTTCCGTTCCGAACCGACCTGATCGATTGTGCAACGAGAACAAAGCACAGCTATATTGCCTCTGGTTCTCTGGCCCTGGCTGTATTTTTATAGTGGCTGATTATACAGATTATACTGTCGCTATCCTCGGACGTTAGGTTCTTTCGTCACCGCATAAAAAAGAAGCGAGTACTAGTCCAAGCAATCAATTGCCATGCGCCTACGAACCCCACTGGATCTCACTTTCATCACACCCAGCAGTCTAGTTTTCGCGCCGAGATATACTCTGCACTGCCCGTGATTCGTAAAGACTTGTAGCAGCGCTGTCAAGCCTGAGCCGCCCTGTAGTAGTTAAAGGGCCCAGCAGCACTTTCCCAAGGCACTGTTTTAGACGGCCGTGAAAACTTGGTCGTCGTGCGTGCATTAGAAGCTAGTAGCACTGGCATTCTGCAGTAGACGAGGTATGTACAGAATCTGGATATTTTATATTATATTTTTTTTTCCTTAGCTTGCCCTCCTCTCTTTCCACGCCTACGCTATACTTCCGTTACATTGAACATCACGCCGGCCTGTCTGCTGTCTGTGAACCCGTGTGAACCTGTGTGGGCGGGCTATATGCCTGTATGTCTGTGTGCTGTTGCTCTACAGCACGACGCAACACCCTGCAGCTGATCATTACCTGACTTCCAAATTTCCAGCCCAACATGGCATGGCTGGCCCAACGGGTGCATCACATCACATTCTGTGTCCCCGTAGTGGGCATAGAGGCCAGCTATAGCGATAGGATACCAGAAATAGCAGTAGATGCAGTGAACACTACGGTACCAGCTTATATAACTGCAGATATAAGCCGTGGGCTCGTTAATGTAGTAGTGTTGCCATCAGTAGGCGCCCTTTTTGCACCTGTGCTTCGGCGTTTTCTTTGAGAATTCCTTTCTGGACTGGCTGCAGCAAGTGCTTAGTAGTGTCATAAGCCGGTACTTATAATAATGTACATTAGTCCAGGGGAACAATCAGGAATAAAAACAAGAAAAAAAAGTCTTTGTCCCTGCCTAAGTCTGCAGTGCATGGCTTAAAGAAGTGTATCACCTGCATACCACCTCAGGCACAATCTGCACTTGTATCTTATAAGATCGCGATCTCGGCCACTGCAACATCTTTTTTTCCGTGCCGCACCCTCTCCCTCTCTTCTAGCATTATACACGACTCCATCACCACCTATCATATCCCTTTTTGCTGCCATGTTGTGCTTTGCTGACTGAAAATGCTCCGCCGATTAGCGTCTCTTGGCCAGCCGGACCTGACTGTCAAAGTCCCAGTTCCCTCTTCGATGGCACCACCGTCTGACGCCTCGCCGTCCCCCGAACCTAGCTCGGCCAAGTCGCCGGGAGGCCTTGCTGGAGTCTTCCGTGGACTTACGGGCTCCGGCTTAAGAGCCACCCGATCGCCTCCTCTTACGGGTGCCTCGTCACTTGCTTCTACCTTTATATCTACCCAAATATCCCCAACAGGGCCTTCCCACCATGCACCAAGCTCGCCCTCTCTTCTTTCACGGCCCTCCTTGTCGGCACTCAGGAGCATGCGTGGCCTGAAAGACAATCACCAGGCAATGCTCGAGTCACTGCGTACCGGGACTCCACAAGAACGTATCACTGCCGTTAATGGTTTACGATTCGTCCTGGGGGAATGCCAGATAGATCCTGTTATGGCTATTTGGGGAGCAGCAAAGGATATGATCGAACCGTTCCAACCACCGGATGTTCGGGTTGCTGGGTGGCAACTTCTAACCGAATGTGTGAAACATCGTGACGCTGAAGCCCTACACAGACGAGAGTTTTTCGAAGGCATCTCTATCCAAGCATCTCCCGATGACTTCCATCTACAACTTGCTGCTCTTGTTGACCTTTCCAAGGCCGGTCACGATCTTTCAGGCCTCGACTATTCACTGTTCCCGTTGACGGCTCGTTGGCTGACTGAAATATTCGACATTGTCACACTGGCGCGGAAAGAAGCATCCAACGGGAAGAACAAGGCCAAAGCAATCATCGCTGCGGGACAGGAAAACAACCTGAAGCAACTTTTCAGCTATCTGATTACCATCATCAGGTGTAACTTTAGCTTCGCGGACGACGGAGTTGTGAACAACATTATCGACTCACTACTTAAGATATGTATGAAGACTAGCGTTGTCGATGACCTCCGTCAATGTATAACCGTTCTTCAGACCGTTGCCACATATGGGTTCATTCCAGAGGACCGACTCGCGGCTAGTATACGCATGTTAGGTTCCATCTACACGGTTGTTCCCGATGTAGCTGATCAAGCCTGGAATATGATTCACATCATGCTTTCTTCACACAATGGCCAAGCTGTTGTACGACATTTACTTGATGTTCTGCGTGCATTTCCTGTTGGCGGCACTATTGAATCAGACTCCGTCCGTGAAATCAGGGGTGCTCTCGCTATTTTGTACGAGATCTTGGACAAAGACAGCTCGGTTGAAAGATTCCCACAACTACCTTTTTTAGTCCTTGCTGAAGGTCTACGAATTACAGCTCGAGCAGTGAGGAGCACCAAGTTTACCGAAACATCGGCAACCCCAGCTCGCATCTACATCGCTATCGTGAAGGTCATCAAGCGGGTCTTTGATGATGGTCACGGGTCCATTCACAATATTGCTGCTGGCGGAGATTGGGCCATGATTCTTAGCGCAGCGGCGGAATGTGCCAAGAAGCCTGTAAATCCCAGTGCACGAACTATCTCTTATACGACCGGAGAGCCCCTACCTACACAGACAAGCGCGGAAAAGATGGTGGAAAGTCTAAATCAAGAAATTGGTCAATTGCTGAAACGTCTAGAAGTGTTGGCATCTCTCAAGAAGACCACAGAATATATCCCTCGCCAAACCATTGTCAAGTTCTTCTCCAACGTTCGATATGGACTGCCTGATTCAGGAGCTCGTATCATACTTGATTACTTTCATGAGTTCAGATGTTGTTCACCATCAGATCTTGAGTGGGAGGCCAACATTACCCTTGTTCTCGAGTCTTTCTTCATGGATAGACAGCGCTCAACCGAGATACGCTTGCAATCCCTACAGCTGATCATCGGAGCCAATGAAACCAACGACTTGATCTTTAACGAAGCCACAACCAAATTTATGCCCCAAGTTGCGCGCCGTATTCTTTCCCTGGCTGTTGATGAGATTGATATCGATGTGATGCAAGCTATCATGACTCTTATGATCTCTGTAGCTTCCTTTTCCGACTTGAAGCTATTTGACGAGATCACTAGCGGCCTTGGAGATGTTTTCGATAACTCTATAGTGGCGGCAGATATGTGGATGCATATGTCTGGGTTAGCAAACGACGAGGAAAAGGCCGCTGAACCACGTCATATGACGCCATCCAACGTCGTTGTTCGTGGCTATGTAGCCCTCTTCCTGAAGCTTCTCGATAGTGATGGCGAGAAATGCTCCCACTTATTTGACATTCTTGTGGACATCGCTCGTAATCTAGACCTTGAGGCCGATGCTCGTTTGACTGCCTTGAAGCTATTATTCAGTCTACGGGCTGATCTTGCTAACCGTATATTCGTCACTCATGATCTGGACTGTGATTACACGACAGCGCTGCTCTGTTACACCGAAGAGTCCCGCAAGAAGAAGCGAACGGAGAACTCTAGTAAACGCCCACAAACACGCATAAATAGAGGCACATCTTTCAATGGCAGAGAAGGCACAGATTCTACGACTGGCATCTCTATACCCAGCTATAGCTCAAAAGGCCCACTGTGGATTCACCCAGACCCGGAAAGCCTCCCCGAATCAACCATTAGTCGTATTCTGGTGTCTCGCATTCCCGGAGTCGATCCCATCGCACCTATACCTGCGCTTTCAGACATCGATTCTGATCATGAAATCGAAATCGATAACATGGGCTCTGAAATAATCATCGATGGAGACGACGACGATCCCGTGGATATCACCCCCGATGCTGAAGATGTGGATACCTCTTCTTCCACAGGCGACATTGGTAGTGGTCATACCCATTTGCAAGATTCGCAAAAGTTCCGCCTGAGTATCGAAGTGTGGGTTGAGGCTATCATCAGCATAATCGAAGATGGCAACGCTAGCCATTGGGATATCTATACCTACATTCTAGCGCATCTACCGTCACAATTGACAAATCACGCCCTGTTCTGTGATAGTATATCCCAGATCAGCAGACTACGTTGTCTTATTTGTGACGATCTTACCAGAAATCAGTTCGCTGAACCGCCGTCTATCACCGGCCTGCGACGGGCTGATATCGCTCTTTGCCTTTACCAAAGCTTGACAATGGTCCTAAGTTACCACGACTTCTTCACCAAGACAGAGGAAGACGAGATCGTATCGACATTTGTGCATGGAATCGGCCACTGGGAGCGCTGTGCTAAACCATGCATCCATGCTCTGTCTATTTGCTGCCACGAAGTTCCACAATCTACCGTCCGTTGTATAAACCAAATGCTACCCCTCATGGCCAAGATCATCACCCAGCCACGGGTTGCCATGCATATTCTCGAATTTCTTTGCGTCTTGGGCCGTTTGCCTAATATCTACGCCAACTTCCGCGAAGATGACTACAATTTGATTTTCGGAATATGCTTCCGGTATCTTCAATATGTCCGAGATAAGAGAAAAAGTAATCAACGCCCCGAGGCCCAAAACGATATCTATGTGGGCACGACTACCTCGTCTACCATAGTGCAAGTGACAACCGCTGATGATCTGCCGCAATACGTGTACGCTCTTGCGTATCATGTCATCATCTTCTGGTTTCTAGCTCTCAAGCTCATAGACCGCCGTCGCTACGTCCCGTGGATTGCATCGTATCTCTTCCGTGATTCCGATGGACCCAACGGCCCCGAGGAACAAGCTGTAGTGACTATGGACTTCATGCAACGTATGGCATTTGCCGACCTTGACGAGTCACCAGCCGACCCCTTATTTAAGCCTGCCAAGTACGGCGAGATAGAAAAGAAGAACTGGATCGTTGGAAACAGCATTATCACTATTGAGCAGGCTGTAGCTACAGGATGGGCGCAGATAACGAAGAGACAACCGTCAGGTACCAACTCTTATGTACTTCGGCATCCCTTCACGCCACCACCTGCGCACCAGAAATCAGCAGCTGATAACTCCCCTACCAAGATATTGCCCGAGTACTTCTTGATGCAGTTCTTTTCCTCTTTGCCCCAGCCATATGAGCAACAATGGCCTCTACTATTGCGTGATGACGAGCCTACAGCTCGAGCCTTGCGCTCCTTCGATCGCAATTTGTCAATCGACGGCCACAAGATTGGAGTGGTATACATTGGCCAAAATCAGACACACGAAACTGAGATTCTCGCCAACGTCTCTGGTAGCGGTGATTATGTCACCTTTGTCAATGGTTTAGGCACACTTACACGTCTCCGTGGTGCCAATTTCAACACACAAGGTCTCGATCGCGAATATGATACTGACGGAAAGTTTGCCTTTTGTTGGAGGGATCGGGTCACTGAAATAGTATATCATGTGACAACACAGATGCCTACCAACTTGGAAGCAGACCCCCAGTTGATCAACAAGAAGAAGCACATTGGCAACGACTTTGTCAACATCATCTGGAACGATTCGGGCTTGCCGTTCAAGTTTGATACGTTCCCCAGCGAGTTCAACTACGTCAATATTGTGATTACCCCCGAGTCCCGGTCGTCTTTCGTTGCTCGACGCGAACAAACTGTCGATAAGGAGATTGGCAGTGGCGAAATAGACCTTTCTGCTTCCACGACTATAGATGCCCCTACGCGTATGTTGGCTATAGAGCAACGCAATCCCTTCTTCCGTGTACAAGTCTTGAGCAAACCTGGTTTCCCCCAGATCTCGGCCGCATCGAAGACAAAGATGGTGTCACTCCGCGCACTTCCCGCATTTGTCCGTTTGATCGCCATGAACGCATCGGTATTCTCGCTTGTTTGGGCCCACCGAGATGGCGGCGAACACTCCTCATCGTGGCGCAACAGACTTCGGGAGATCAAGCGACTACGTGAACGACACGCTGGCACACACATTCTCGCAGGTCCCGGTCCTGTACCAGCACCTAGCTCCAGTGACAGTGGTGGGGGTGGCTATTCGCAGGAGTCCATGCTTGGAGGTGGTGGAGGGCCAGGTGGTGGTGCTGGGGCCGGAGGTATGGCGGCGTCTATACCTAGACCGGCCTCTAGTATGCGTGAAAGCTTGAACAGCAGTCTTCGACGCAGCTCAGTAGCGACATTCTTTACAGGCTCAACGTCTCCGGCACCGGCCAATACGGGATCTACTGTAGGCGTTGATTCTACTGGCAGCGGACAAAGACTAGCTACGGCAGTAGAAGGGGTAGAAAGTGGATGTTTAGGTGGTGAAGTCACGGTTTTGAACTCATTGGATTTCTCTCGATGGGCTTGATGTTAACTTCAAGGTATATGGTGTGTGAGATTTGGCAAGAAGCAAAGAAAAACGAGTGCAGTTTTAAGATCGCCTTACAAACAAGCATGATTGAGGGAGAATGAGAAAAATTGACGAAGTAATGGCCAAACAAGTTTACAAGAAAAATAAATGATATATGACACGAAATATATAATAATATTATGACATATCCGCTTTTAGCATAGTTAAAATATATATACATCAAGAAAAAAACTTGGGTAACTGGCAATCTAGCTGACACTACACTATTTCTGTAATACATAGTTAATGCCATAGTCAACAGTTTATGCCATACGTATGTTATATTGTATGAATATGCAACGTACAGTAACTAGTTAGAGTATGTAAATGTTATTCCTCTGCTGATGTTCTGGTCTTAAAAGCGGAAGACTAGTCTTCATCCTCTGGTTTTGTCTTGTGAAGTCTTGGCTACATCTTTACATCTTTTCTTTTCATTATGGTTATGAGTGATAGTGGGAACGTAATTTTGGAAATGGTATTTAACTTGACGAATATGTCAGTCTTGTTAGGCTTTGATTGTGAAAATATAATAGGGTTAGCCAACACTATGATGATAAAGAGACTATATCTATTCAAGTTACACTGAATTAAAAAAAACACTAGTATAAAACTCCGTTATATGGAATTATCGGACTTTGTATTTCCATTCACGCGTCGTATGATCTTAGTGATTTAGGTAGACGTTAAATATAATCAAATCAAATCGTATTTCCATTTACTAAGCTAACAAAAGATAAGCCGGTTTAAGCCATAATGAAAATGAGAACTAAAACTATATACTATTAGAGCTGATACTCTATAAAATATAAAATATATGCAATGCAAGATGCACCCCAATTTATGAATCTTTTTTTATGTCAAAAATGACCAACACATATATATAGCCTTACTTTTTTGACCGGATTATATTCAATGCCTACCCAGATCACTAAGATGATACGACGAGGAATTAAAAACCAGCCGGAGATTCTCTAGGGTATATGTATACTCATGATAGTGCACATGGCCCCGCTGATGTCCATGAATTACAATATGCCCAGACGATTAGTATTAATACGAATAACGTTTGTTTTTGTTATTCTGCTATGCGGATCTAGCTTTACCTTACCGTTTTTTATGAAATTAGCTAGTCATACGCACTGAAAGAAAAATTGGCTCGGGCTAGTCATACTAAGTTATATTATGGAATAGACACGGGAATTTGCATTTGTATGAATATTTTTTCATGCATTATAACAACTATACTCATAATTCAAATTTACAATATAATAGCACCTTGATCGTAGATTAACTCATCCGAAGGCCTACACTTGCTCTGAAAGTTGTAATGTAAAAGATGAATATATAAGATGAAGGAGACGCCATCTCAAGTAGCATAGAGATTTCAACTTGTATAGTGATTCAAAAACAAGAACTTACCATGTCGGTTGATAAACAGATCAATATATCCAAGCCCGAGGGCGGTAAGGTGCATATAGAATTGGTCATCAAAACATTCACGATATCCTTGACTAATATTTCGACTCTTTCATTTTCTAGAACTTATCAACTTTACGTATGGCTCATTCTCAGCTCCAAAAAGACACCAGAAACAGAGAACGGCGTTCCCAGTATCACCAAAGAAAATATGGTCACCATAAGAATTCACGAGGTCTCTTCGAAGACAATGATAACAAACGCAGAAATAGAAGTAAGTAAAAACGACTTGCATGTAAGAATCATGATGTCAATATTGAGTTCATATCCTAACCATGCATTTTAGGTTCAGTGACTATCGAGGATATAGATGAACTGCCGCTGCAGCAGAGTACGTACTCTAATTTCAGCAGTGCTTACACAGCAGATAGTGGAGCGATGTCAAATGATGAATATAGCTCTGAACAGTGGTTTCCAAACCAGCCAATGGTTTTTGATCCATCTGAGATATCCTATCACTCTGGGATAATACAACTAGATGAATGTCTGGATAAAGATCTAGTGAAGGACGCGGACTTCACTATGGAGGAGATTCTCCATCCACTCATTGGTTATGTGTTACCAAATTTCAACTGAACATCACTTCCTTGTTTTGCACTGCTCATGGAAGATATCTCTATAGTTTTGAGGTATAAAATAGCGTACTTGTACTTTTATTAAAAAAAACGGATAGTTGTTTCCATTAACACCAAGTACATAGTGTTGACGTCATTATCTACCATTGTGGTTACAATCCTCTACCTTTTCACTAGCCAGATTGTTAGCTTTGGAATGAATAAATAATACCGTTGACATTTAATTACAGTATTTTATACCTTCTAAAATGGTGAACTATGTACATATATACCCTACCGATCAGGACAAAAGTATACGTACTTGCCAATACAAAGTAGCGTGTAAGTTTCGTATGTAACACAATAGGGTTAGGGTGAATAATAATATGTACATGATGTACATGCACTTGCTAAAACCTGTATACTAAGTGAGCAAAAAAAAGAAAAGGTATGAAGGTAAATGGTGGTATAGAGACCGAAGTTTTACATGGTATAAATTTACAACTAGAAAGAAGGTCGTGTAGACAGAGTTGTTAGAAGTTGTATGCTAATTTTGGATGATAAAGTAGCAAGTATCAAGATATACTGCGATTTATGTTTCATTAGAAGTCTAATTGAGGTTCCAGGAGTTAATTGTCTACCTTTTTATTTATATTGTTATCGTATGTGTCTATAGTTATGTGCATGCATTTATTGAGCTCAACCTTCCTCTAAGTCTAGTTATTCTGCATATAACTGTAAATAATAGCATAGAGACAAAAAGGTCAAAGCTCTGTTGGATGTTTTGTTCTCTGGATTAAGGATCAAAAGTAAAGACTTAGCGGTAGGAATTACGACTACATATACATATATATGTAGTCGTATATGGTTAGCTTTAGTTCTAAAAGTATAGTATGTAGTATAGAGGAGAAGAATTACATAATATCTCTTTTTGAAGGCAGATGCTCTTGCTGCCCCGCATCATTTAATTAATGCCTTTTGATTTTCTAAGCCATGTCGTAATTCTAAACTTCAAGCTTACTTATATAAAACTAATTTAGATAGTGAAGTCTTTGAGAAAGAGCTTTACAACTTGTAAGAATAAAAGTAGAATCAACAGCAAAAGGCTATTGCTAGATCCCAGCCTTCGATTTTGATTTCTGTTCTCGATATTCAGCTATCTTGGCTGAGCCTGAATGTACATGTAGAGAACCCCTCGTCCTGAAAGAATCACGTGATAACTCGATAGATAATTAGAACATGGAAATTTATGGATATCTTCAAGCTTCTCTCTAATTGCCGTTGTTCTTCGATGCTTGAACTTGAATATTTAGCATTAGCCGCGGCTGAATTACAGACGTTTTAGAAGCTTGTTAGAAGCTATAGAACTGCAATATGAAGCGACGAAAGCTGAATAAGTCAATAATTTCTGAGGCATAGAATGGAGGAAGAAGACCCTTGAAAACAGGGCAATTAATTTGATTTGTTTAGTACATAGTTAGTCACTAGTTATTAACTATGATAC
>RHLR01000680.1:0-15377 GCA_009806335.1 Davidsoniella australis | reverse complement strand
ATTTAGTGCACACGAACCCCTCAGCCAGAGCTGACAAGCTAAGCTAGCCAGTTAGTCGCACTTCAGAGCTTACTAAGTTGCTAGCGGTTCCCTTTTTTCACAAGCTTGTCTTGTCTTGGAGTCTTTTTATACCCGGCATAAATCCAGTAATCAAATACCTGGCAGAGAAAAACAATACCCGATAGACTATGCTGTGTGGTTATATTGCCTAACAATTTAACGAGATACGCATTCGTCAAACACGGCACAGATCTCCGTGGGCCAAGATTCAGAAGGTTCATATTTATAGGTGTTTGAATGCAAAAACAGATCCAGGCAGAGTCCGATCAAATGTACGAGGGCGAGACATGGACTCGAGCAAGTTGATCGTTCGGGGCTGTACAGCTCTTCCCGCATATCTAAGAGCCGAGCTCGAGACCTAGTCTTTAACTTCTTTCGAAGGGCACTACGGCCTCAGTATCAAATCCAGCAAAAACCCATAAACGTCATCAATCGTGGTCTTCCTATTTGAAGTACTTCTTCAAACTCCACCCTGGTGGTTACTGTCTGCTTTTTGACACGCCTCTCCTTGCCGCATCACCAAATGGCATGCCGAACTCGACTGACAGCTGCCCTCAAGTCAGTGCACAAAGATTGGCCAATGCGTTTGTTTCTAGCACTAGGAGCGGTACGGCAAAGCAATATATGGGTCACTATAGCATACATATGTATATATCGCCGGCCAATATGTCTCTGGACGGTATAGTGACATAATCTTTTTCAGCAGGAAGCATAGAATGAAGCTGAAAAGTCAACGTCCAGTGTCATTTTTATGGGAATCTACATGAATCGAGAAACATCAAGTACCGGAGGTAGTCTCACGGTCCAAGGGGCTTCTTTGTGTCTAAAGACAGATACGGTGCATATGGCTATGAAGACACAACGATCATCTTAGTACATTCATGCCCTTTAGGAGAAAGGGCCAGATCCTACATATGACGAGTTATCGCTGATGGACTCTGCCAACTATCGAGTACGAAGAAAGATATCACAAAATGAGATGCATCAAAGGGCTTCTCGTACCTGCAGCCATCGTGTGGTATTCCTACCCATTGTATCTAACCCAAGCCGCTAAATTACCACCAGTGTGTGGTTCCCGGTGAGCACTAGTTAGTTATCCTAGGTGTGCTTTGCATGTCTTTGCTGTATTGCTTCCCTTGATTACCCTTAATCATTGAGGGTTTTTTATCTTTTCTTTTCTTTTCTTTTCTTTTCTATATTGATACACGCAAGCCGTACCGTATACTTGAGAAACCCAGTCTAAGAACGGAAAAAAGAATAAGCCTGGTATAGGTGCGGGGTTCGGGTCATAGTAGCCACAGATACTAGGGTATTGGAACTATCGTCGGATCGTAAGTTCGGCGGACTTTGGATATGAGATGTTATATAACTAAGTTAGCAACAACAGAAAAGGGGGTGATATTAGCCCATCAACTATATTGCCGCTAAGGGCCGGTTTCGAAAGCTCCGGAGCGAAACCCAAAGTCTTCCTAGATACAAGTTGTATCCGATGTTCCGTAGCCCCATCTCGGTCAGCTAAACCATTTTATAATCATGTACTAGCAACTACTGCCTGATGTAATTCCCTCAAGTTGCCTTCTTTATTTGCTCCGACATAGTCTGGGGGGTTATGCGTGGTATTATGCGGCGCTAAAGCACGGTCATCCACACTATAAGCAGCCAAGATGACTATCGCGGCCTACTACCACCAACATATCATGTGCTTACCATGCATATCTCAAGCAGAGATGGTCATGGGTTGGTTGCTCAAGATCTAGGTGCGTTTATGACGTATCACATAACGCACAATGTTGTTTTGGTGCTCAAAGTACAGCAGCATTCACGAACGCCTCGTTGCATGAATATGGATATGAACTGCTCTGTCGATTCCATATCAGAGAGCCCATCCCCTGTACCCAGCCTTTCTCAACGTTGGTTGTTTTATCTGTTATTCTCGTTCCGCTTTTGGCTTCTTGGCTTACTACATATGTACTATGCAGGTGGTTATCCGCCAGACTATACGTTCGTAGCTTTGCCCCAGCTGCAAAAACTACTTATAAGCTATAAAATCAAAAACAATTAAGGCCATTTTGTTGGTGACATCCCAGAACCAAGCAATTCTACTTGTTTTCCCTCATATATTTCCAATTCTATAGTACATAAATAGTAAATGTAGTCAGTTATGGTGCAAGTCAAGTTACTTCGTAGTACGATCACAGTACTAGCTTCGTTCTTCGATGTGACCAAATATAGCCAGCGGTTCTAAATTATATAGCCAAAGTTGTGGCGTACTGCCGCCCAGTTGCACTTATATCATTGATTAACCTCTAGATTATCCTCCTAACAAAACGAAAACATGGTTTATGGCAGGCTTTCCTACAGTACTTATGCAGCCAATGTCAAGGATTTCGCAGTCCAGGACTGATTTTTTACTCTATTTCACTTTAAATCTAGTCTCAGAGAAAAATAAATGGCGGAGGTATTTTTGCCAACCTCGCCCATTCTACTGACTCATGTTAGTCTCTATCATGTACAAATTACAATATCTAGCTAAAATCTTGCTATATTTCCACATATGTATGTCCCAACCCCCTCTTCTCACTAGATATTACTATCAAATAAATTTATAGTTAGTGGTTGGGTGTTGTAGCCTTGAATCTGTCAACAATTAAATCTTCTTCTGGTCAATAATGACTATCCGCTTCACATGCAGGTCATCTTGGTCTATATCTGTGTATTGATGACACATTCATCATGGTCTTATCACTAGAAACGCTACTATTCTAGACCAGGGCCATGTCGGCCAGCTGGAGATCACTTGCAGACTGCCAAAGTAGAGTAGCACTCTATTCTACATAATTGCACTTTAAAAGACATGCCTAGGCTACTAAGAGCTAGCTACAGGGAACAGGAATAATAGCTTAGGTAGAATCAATCGCTATATTCAGGTGAGACATTGATATGCGTGAAAGAACCATTGGCGATCTTCCTCTCCCCTGTTACGTCAAGTACTGGTGGTACCAGTGTAACTAATCACTATTTGACTACTTGTCTAAGTAGCCGACTACTATCATATAAGACGAAAGGCCTTGGTTCTTCAATACCAAGTTATATCTCTTTATAAATGCCTAAATAGAGCGATTCTGAAAAGATTATCCGGTTCGCATCTTGCCCTTGGAAATTAATAATTCCAGTGCTTACGTTATTAGAGGCAAAAGATGAGACAAGCAAGGGAAAAAAAATGACGAGTTGCATGTCATACTTTTAGAACATAACCAAATGTTAGGGTCAATATTGAATGGTACTGTAAACCCTAATTCATTGTTAAATAATATATTAGCAGGTAGTTAAGTAGTACAGTTGAAAGTACAATGCAATAACGCCATGATTTATTTATGAAACATCAATTGATGAATCTTTGACTCTCTAATTCATATCATGAGCTGTCACTTCACCAAAAAATATGTCGAGAAGTACTGTGTCAGGACACGAAATCCGTCCCGCCAAGACCTTGGTTTACTTAATCTAATAGCGTGAAAGATCGCAGCTACATATGTTCACGATAACTAAACAAGATCGGTGATACCAAGCACGGGTATCATCTACAAAGTGCCATTTTCTAGTAGGCTAAACAGCAGCTAGCATTCCCTGGTTACTACTCTGTTTCCCTCCTGTCCGCTCTATACATAGTACACTGGATATGTCGAGTACCAGTGGAACCCCCGCTATAAGAAAGGCATCAAAGCAAGCAAGATAGACAACCCGGATATACGATAAAGTGGTCTAGAGTTTCTATGAGGAGCTATCATCCCTTCCTTTCCACCTCTCCTCATTCGTTATTCCTTTGTATATCGATTGCTATTGAACCACAACCAACTAGGCTTGTTGGGAAGAAATCAATAGTCTTGTCTTTTTGAAATTTCATTTTAACTACTCTGGTACTCTTTAAACACAAAAGTCTCTTCGAAGGGTGGAGTTTGGTATTGCCAATCTCAACAAAGTCAAGATTTATAACGGTCAAAACCTTTGTTTTGCTATCGTCACATCGTAGATCAACCATGACCCCAGAGATATTGTTCTACTAGCTGACTCGGGTCGGTACTGGTTTTAGGGACAAGTGAAGCTAAAAGTCGACAGTTGTCACCTCAAGGGACAAGCAATAAAGAACTTTGGCACCGAAGACTTTTCTTTATTATGAAAAAAGAGAATCTAGAAATTAGTAGGTTGGCAATAAAGCCGGCAAATAAAGGCAGCCGACGTAAACCACACTCTGCTACGTATTTTTTCTAAGTGTACCGGAAAGAGAAGAGTCACTTAGTTATTCTCTTAAGATAGAATATGCACATGACACTATGGCTTTTCTTAATTTCGGGTTGTTTGATTCACTAGTAAGTATTAGAACCAGATAAAAGGCTCTTATTATTAATATACTAGTAATTCTCTCGAGAGGAGAATTCAAGACTAGATCGTCTTGGCCACATAACATTCAGAGTTATTGTAGTTCTATCATATTTTTCTGTGACAGACAGCTTCTTTAGGATGAAGTTCCTTATGAAGCCCCTCATGTTGTTGTATTTATTTTCATTTTTCTTATGATAGCCTAGTTGTTTCTTTTTTCAGTGGTTGGTAAGCTAAACCAAACTCACGATAGTTGACTGTATTATGACTATTCTTCAAGGCTACTACATACTATTAAAAAAAGACTTGGGTAAAAAAAGCGGCTGGTCAAAAAATGACAGGAAGAGCGCATAGCGCTAAAAAAAAAAAAAAAAAAGGTCGGTCAAGTAATACAACACTGACTGGCTTTTAGAGTTTCCATTGGTCAATTTGTTAGCCGTTAGTCCATCTTAGTCTCTTTTTAAAGGCATGTTTTCTTTTTTCATTTTTTTTTTCAACCTCCTCACTCTTTTTTGCCCTGTCATCATTTTCATGGTTCTTTTTGATAACCCCCTCCTATACATTTTTTTACCAAAACCCAAAAATCTCGGGCATTTATTTTAGTATTCATGACCGAAATCCCATAGGTATGAAGGTTAGTAGAGCTAAGGTGTCTCTTTTTAGAATAGTGTGAACCCATCGGATTCTAGACAAGCACACATTGGGAACCGGACTGGACTTCGTACTAGAGCTAGATTTGGTTCTGAATGGGTAGCTAACGGCAAGCTGAACAGTGCTCCTATTCCTTCTAAATGTTCGTACTGAGAGCTTGATTTGAAGTGTTGATAACTTTTAAAGCCAGAAACAAGTGCTATTTTACAGCATCCCTTTGTCTTATAGGCCTAGAAGGCCAAGTAATATGAAGACATCTGCCCTGTAACTAAACAAACGAGACGTGTTAGGCCTCCAGTTGAATAATCACTTGGTCGTCTCTGCTTGACATGGTACTATACTAGCACTAGTGCTATCTTTCTCGTAGAAGCGAGTTGTCTCTACTATCTTTGTCCGTGTGCCGATTATGACAACTAAGCTTCCCGCTATTCCAGCAATTAGATATGGGCTATCCTGGATTTGTGTTTACTAGAAGTTTTCTCGATGTCTGTGCTGATGGACCTTGGGTTTGGAGCATTTTTCTACTCCTAGCAATAATTAACCGTAGTTATACTAAACTAATATATCATAACGAGCACCAAGAGAAGCTATCTCGTCACGGTTTTTTCTGCTGTTATTAATTCATCTGAAAGCTGAAGGGCTACAGGATAGGATCTCAAGTTGTATTTCAACGGTGCTAATAATGAGCTAGTGTACCATTACTAGCCGGGAGACATGGAAAATAACAGCTTGATTCTTTAATTATAGATCAAGCTATACACATCTGAATTCAACATAGTACGTGTGGATTATTTTGTTTGGGCCTTCTTATCTTTTCCATAAAGCAAATATAGTCTCGCTAAATATCTGGACCGGATTACAAGTTAGCCTACAAGATGAGCTTGCGACATCGAAATGTGATACATCAGCTTCTAGTGGCATTTCAGCTATATAGGTAAATATGTAGGTCTTCAGGCTACCATGTAACATTATGTTGTGTGCTTTCTCATGGTAGTCCGACACGCAAGATCATGACTAGTACTAGCTGGTCTTCTTTGATTCAGATCTTGACATTATACTAATCAATGAAAAAGAGACTTTGTCACGGCCGTAAACTATTTCCGATCATCTACTCATCGATATGACTAAGATATCTCTGGCTAATGTTACTGGGCCCATTCCTACATGATAATGATAGTATGGTTTTATCGTCAACCGGAGCTTTACTATTTTCTTGTCTATGGCTGTTGCAGGAAGAAATGTCTGTAATCTTAGCTCCTCTGTGTGTATCTTATTCTCACTCTTTCATTTTCTTCTCTCTATAGACGCCCAATAGGCTGGCGATCGTCAGCAATATTTAGCCACTTTGTCAAAGAGGCTGCAACAAGTCTTGGGTAGGAAAAGATATAACGTACGAGTGCAAGACGAAAAAAGAAATAGCGAGTATGGATGTTTGAGGCAAATAACTACAACGACAAAAGGAAGGAGACATGTTAGTGTGAGATATAAAAATAAAAAGAAAACGGCCACGGTAAGAAATTTCATTGGCAAGGTAAAACATAGTACTATCCTCGAGAAAAGAGAATCAGGCGTTGGAATCTCACACATACAAACGCAGCCGCTCCACAAGGCTGAACCTTTTTTCCTATCTGTCTAGACAGTATTGTGTGTATTGGTGAGGCCCTTTTGGCCTTCTCCTTCTCTCCTTTTATCTTGTTCATTACTTCTAGACATTGACCGTACAAGCTGTTATAGACACTGGTGTATACAAGATATATAATAGTTATTCACGTGTATCGTTATCCGCTGGTGAGCAAAATCGAAGAAGCAGTCTTACATATGCACTCAATTACATCATTACGCAAAAAAGGCCTTATCATAGTCGTATTAGATGCTATCTGCGTAGCATGATATAGTGATCTTTTCTTTTTTCTCGCTCTACAGAGAACGCCGCTGATATGCATGTGGCCCATCTTGGATGTCGTTTCGTGTCCTGCAATTTGATCTTTATTTATACATGAATTATGATTTGTATTATTGTATTATTATATCACTGGTGGAAGGGTCTGAATCTTGATAAGCTCAACTAACTTGCATATCCGGCCTCCTCTGTAGCGCAACACGAAACGGGATCTACAGCTTAGCCATATAACAGGTTTTTTTTTACTCCGTGTTATTGTTTTGCTATCTTGTTATTTAAAAATAAGAAAACAATAATAACAGTCTTTCTAAAAATCAGTATCAGTTCCCGGTGTGATCTTTTTTGCATGGAAAGACAGAGCGTGGCTTGCAGGCGCTAACTTGATTTATACATATATTTATTTATCTTGCTAGGCTGGCCTGGAATGCGCAAAATGCGCAGGTTAGGTTGTTTTCAATATTCTTTTCGATTCTCTTCATTTTTTTTCTCTTATTTCCATAATTATATCGTAGATAAGACTTCAAAGATACGTCTTGTATGAATTTCACTATTTCATATGGTTGATATAATTTGGCAATGGGCTAGGGTTAACCCCTAAGAAACTAGAGGGCTTGGTAGCCTAGAAGTACGCTAGATATCATTCACGATACAAAGGCCAACGGCATTGAAGCTCGACATATTCAGTGATCTTAGGTATATGTTTCCAGTGGATGTTTCATCAAGACAATGACGAATCAAACGGGCAAGAATACCAATTATTGCTATTTATCATCTAGACTAGTAGTCAGTAGTTGGCACCCTTGTCACGGTAACATTTGAACCAAGCTTCTTTTCTTTCTTTGGTACCAAACTTTGTATTAAACACCTCCACAAGACAGATTACAAAGTATTGGTTATACTTACTTGCTCAGGCTACAGACAGAAACTACCAGCTGCTTGTCTAGCCATCGCCGATGAGGATGAGAAATAGCCAGGAGAGGACACTTAAATGCCAAGTTAAGCACAGACACGACTTTTCCCACTCAAATTCTAGGCCAAATAAAGAATATAGGCCCCACAACGCTAGCAGCCGGCCCTGGACTCGATGGAACCCAAATCTCAGAAGCTATTTACCTACTTATAACCTGCTTTGTCATGTATTTGCGCAGCTCATCAGCCGAGCAAGGAACGAAGCACATACCAGGGACAGAAAGGCAATATATCAACTGGTTTTGCCCTGTTGGCTGGCTTTCACGATATCTGTCTCCTACTAGACAAGTAGATTGATTGTATTCAGATGTTATGTTATATACGAGTGTGTGCTGTATAGTTGTTTTGCTATCCTTGTGCCCAAGCTGTTTATTTCGCACAGCCGTGGCAAGATTGGACGGACCCTTCGCCATGGCCATACTTTCTTCAATTCTATTGTTCGTCTAATCATTCTTATGTTCTCTTGTCGGAAAATCAAGGGCCGTGCTCGTCTGGCACTGGTCACCTCATACTCAGAGTGTACAGCCTTGCGTGGCAATATAATGACGGTGTGAAAGATTCTCGCTACCAGACGGATACGTGTCGACATAAAAATATCATACCTTGTAGTTAGTTTATCCGTCCTATTTTGAGCATATGCTCAACAATAGAAGCATTCGTCTTCACTGAGAAAAATCCGGGAACAGAAGCTAGATAGAGCATTGCAATATATTATGTTATAGCACATTGGTACAGTGACAGGCTTCCCTGTAGCCGATTGAGCAACGGTGTTGATGCTAGTATATGTTCATTACGTACATCATATATACATGCATGTACATAAATGTAGGCACTTATACGACTATGGTCTAGCCGCAGTTTCTATTGTATGTGCGCAGCGGCATGTTCCACGGCTACCATTCTTTTTCTCAATAAGAAATCAAGGTCCGTGCTCTATTATAACCGAACGACTATGTTTAAAAGGCTGTATAATCACAGCAACATACATGTGGCCAACAATATATATCCTCCGACTAGAGATTTCGCTACCAACCCTAGTCTATATTCAAATGCGCATAAAGTTATATATTGCCTGTACATGTTTATCGGGCTTCCTTCCCTCTTTATCTTTGATCGTGACGGGTACAACACTATAGAATATAGGATCTCGGATATTGCCTCGAATGGTGGAACTTCAGCTGTCTGAATCATTAGACAGGCTTGAAACCGATTAATAATACAATAGAAGCGGTGCAAATGACTAGGTATGAATGGAACTTTATTCATGTCCTCTTCTTTTTGGCATAGATAGGGTTTACGCAGTGTCCTACTATCCCAAGTATTACGCGGCATGAGATTTGTATCAACCTTTCCTCGTTCTCAGTGGGTAAGACTTGATCGAGTTGGATGGGCCGTGGTTTAGATCGGACTGTCGGATATTTATCCGGGAGACCTCTTTCTTAGCTTACCAGTGTTTCTTTACCTGAACCGTTTCGACGATGATCGTTGAAGAGAATGAATAGCATAATAATTGCTCTTTTTCTTGTCTCTGGCTGATGTAGTATAGGCTGTATTTTGATATGCTACCCAGCATACAGTCTATTCAAGGGATGGCATCACCCTCAAGAAGAATTCAGTTGACCCAGCGATAAACTCCTTTGAACTAGCACTTAAGAATTTGAGTTCTTAGTTGCTGCCTCGACTATACGTTATGCAAGTCCCAGGTCCTTCACGCCATTTATTATGTTATTCATATGACGCTGGACTTGCCACTCCATTTCTACGAAATCCACATCACACTTGGCTGATACATTCTCGGTGAGGATACTTTGAAAAGAAGATAAGGGTTTGACGTGGCGAAAAAAAAGAGCGAGATTGACGAGTATCGGCGTGTAGACCCAGATGGAGAAGATGATCTCTAGAGGGATGGATAATGGGGCGAGACTATGGCAAAGCACGTACGATCATTCACGGCTAGAAAGACGGAGAACCCACACAAAGAGTAGGTAGGTACCTAGCCATCTTGATTTGGGAAATCTGAGATCGTCACAGTGAAGATAGGCGTAAGCCGATGTGCCGATGACTGGCCGACGCATGCTGAGTTATATGAAGTCTCATTCTCCTTCTAGAGGAGGCGATATAGATCTTGTACCGTGCCTTCTTGTAGGTTCTAATATAGTTGCAGCATTGACAGCATGGGAAGCTATCCAAAGCTTACTTACAGGCCGATTGAGTCTACTAATCCTCCTCCCGCAATGGGCACACTAGTGGTCCTAGCTTTTAGAGATGAATATTATTGCTCTACTTTGGCAGTAGCTGAGGGTTAGCTATCTAGGTAATAGTTCCAGGTGTTGAGTTCCAGGTGTTAGTAGCTTTCTAGACAATGGATGGGCATGACCGAGCCGGGAAATGGGACTGAAACGTAAAAATCTACACGTCATATGAGAAGAAAGAATGAACGGTCTAGACAATACTACTCGAGTGGATAACAAAAGCTTAGATGGTGTCGATTACGACGAATTCAATACCTCTGTTGCGATATTTTGGTTATCTTTCCACACTTGATTCCTTGCTATCTACATATATAATGAGTACACTATAATAATAATGGTCTAGCTATTGTTTTGAGTGAAAGCGTACGTGATTGTCTGCTCAAGACCCTAAGGACGTAGTATGAGGAAACAGGGTCGACTTGAAAGAACTGGTAGATCTACATAAGGAATCAAGTATGTAGCATATAGAGGTGTCGCCGAAGAAGAGGGAAGAGGGGTGAAATTAGACTTCAGATGCAAATATATCTTTGATTTTATTGGCGTTCATTCTTTAAAGTATATATATATATACGTTTAATTCCAAAAAAAAACCCAAAAGCACTCGAGTAAAGAATTCATAGTATTTATCTTCTATTTTTTTTCCTTTTTTTTCCTTTTATTTTTCCTTTCGTACAGGGTTCAGTTCTTTTTGTACCATGTACAAGTCGTAGCTATATAAAATAATAGTAGTTTATCGATACGAGAGAACTAACTAACCTACTAACCTAATCAGGAAAAGCAGGCACTTTACCAAGTTCTGTGCTTATGCTAGCTAGCCGTAGGACTTACTACTGCTCACATATGTGCATGTTGAAAGACTCCAGCATGTTTCTGACACTATCACACCTATCTTATATAACAAGCTACGGTCAGCTTTTCCAGCTCTCGTTGTCTTTGTTCTCCATCCCCATCTTCAACTCTCACGACGTCCACGACTTTACAACTTGATACACGTTTTACGGCCTTCTTCTTCTCCATCTTGTTTTATCATCGTGATATTATTCATTGCTCTATCAGTGACAGTGTTTTTCTTTGCTTGGTTCGCCCATACTTTCTACTTTCTACTTGCATATTTTCATCTTATACCGCATCCCTTAACACCGTCATTTTTGGAAAATCTCTGCATCTTCAAGTTCCCTGGCGTCGCCTGGACTGATAGTTTCTTTCCTATTCACTATTCACTGTTTAGTGTTTCAATTTATCTTTTGATTTTCTGCTTCATCGTCTCCCTGTTGGCTTCACTAGACCCGAAATCTTGTGTCCTCGGCCTTGCTACGTTGTGTGTATGAACTTCTTTGGGGTAATATGAACACAGCTCAGTCTATCTATTGTGCTAGTCTTCGTTTATATTAGGACTGCCTTTTTGGCCAAATTGGTGTCTTGGATCCGCTGCCCTTGATCTCTTTTTGATCACGATCTCTCTATCTCTATCTCACACTCTTCGTTTGGTCTGTACCAAGAGCTATCCGTATCTACCATCTCTACCGCCTCATCATCGCTGCTTATCTGCGTAAACTTTGCAGTGCAAGCAACAACAGAGAGACTTCCTGACCCCGTATCGTGCTCTCTATACTCTCTGATATACCGCTTGCTTGCTTCCCTATCATACTGCAAGTTCCTGCATATCTCCACCTCCTAAGCTTTCTAGTCCACCGATCCATTCGGCTCTATTCCTCTACGCCGCGGTACACTATATTCTCCCTGGCATCTCAATTTTGTCTCGCTACGTAAAGCAAGGAGGCCGTATTTCCATAGAGCCAGCAAGAAGCAAGCACTACTGCCACTGCTACGGCTACTGTAATTTCGAGAGTTTACAGATAGATACTCTACCATCCGGTACTAAAGAAAGCAAGAAGCAAAACAAGACTGGCTTTGTCAACGAGGCCTGCTAAAATCGGTTATTTTATATCTTTATATCTTCTCATCTTGCTCTGTGGCTCTGCTGAGTTTCTCGCCGCCGTGTCTCAAGAACTTCTCCAGCTGCCTGCTTATAGTAACTATCTTCTTCCATTTACTATTTCTATTGCTATGTAGAGCTTTCTTTTCTTCAGAAAGACACACCCTTTATCCCTAGGAGCAACAGATCGACCCGTCTATATACTGGTTCATACCTTTGTATATACTCAGTCTATACCTAGTCTATACACCCACGGCATCTCGAAAGCACCCCTCATCGCTCCGAGCTCACCCCCTCTCAACTCGCACGGCTCTCGTCCCCGTCCTCCTGACAACGTCTTGAGTTCCTCGGGCTATATCTGTCGTGGATTGCCCTCTCTTCTGGGTTGACTCGACTTCACCTCTTGATTCCTTCCTCAGTCATTGGCATGCAGGAGACATATTAGGTACTCACTCACTGACATTCACTCTTTCGCCTTGCCTTCCTCTACCAAGTTCATCCAATCGCATTCCTTCTTTGTTTTACCTCTTTAATACTAGCTGTGTTTTGTAGTGGTTTCCTATACATACACATACACACAAACTTTCTGTGTCTACTTTCTCACTCTTTCTTCTTGTCTTTCTTGTCTTTCTTGTTCTACCAGCCAGGGCTCCATACGTTTACATTGTTCTCACTTCCCAGCCAGGACGTTGTATATCTCTCCCTTCCCTTCCCTTCCGTAGTTTGTTGCTCTGCCAGCCAACTCTATCTATCCTTTATCTCTCTGTCTTTCACTTTCTCGGTCTCCTCCTCCTACTTTTCGTTTCGTCTTGTATTCTGTCCCATTACAGTGGTTGCTCTGCAAGATCTTAATAATACATATCACCTCCCCGTTCTTCCACTTTTCCTTTCCCTTCTGCAGGGAACTCCTAGACACAGAGACAGACATACAGACTGATAGACAAATTGATACATTCTTCATACGTTAGCCCTCCTATCTCTCTCTTGCTCTCTTGTATTACATCCCGCTTGTTCGCCCTTCTTATTTCGACCCTGCATCCTGCCTCTTCGTTCCATCCGTCTTCCCTTCTTCTCTTTCTTTCTCTCTCTCTTCTTCCACAATGGACTCCCGGTCAGACTTTGATAGCTACAGCCAGGTCCCTTCGGCCGCCTCCAGCTTCACATCCTCACCGTCTTCGTACCCGCCCTTCACACCGCCGTCTGGCCGCGTCAGCCCGCACGAGCCCGCCATCCACGTTGAGTCTTCATACGGCCAACACAACCCCCATCACCACGTTGCCAGCGCCATGAGCTTCAACATGCCGCCGACGCCCATGGGCGATGAGATGAAGGCGGCCAACCCGCATGACTTGGCCATGTACGGCACAGATGCCCGCTATCATGACGGGCGGTACCTGACACACGAGGCTGCTGCTGCCATGATGTCGCCTGGTCGCCAGTCTATGATGCCCATGCAGCACACCCACACCCACAATCCACACCACCAGTACCCGGCCCACCAGCTGGACATGGGCATGCAGTATGCGCCGCGGTCTTACGGCATGGCGCCAATGTCAGGCCCTGGTGACCTGAACATGAACATGATCGAGGTCTTATCGCACACTGGATCCATGGGTTACGGAAGTACGCCCATGACCAAGAGCGGCTCCATCTCCAGCATGTCGTCGGCTGGCCAGATGTCACCTGTGTCGCCCACTGCCTCGGCCGGCCACTACGGAGCTCCCATGTCCTATGGCCGCTCAACGCCCGGCCCACAGCAGGCTTCCGTTGAGTCACTGCTCAACTCGTCGCCGTCGCCCAATGCCTGGATGAACCAGAACGCCCCTCGTCACATGTACATGAGTGCTGCTCAGTCATCGACTGGTGCTCTTCGCCAGGCCACTACCTACGACTACATGTCGAACCACATGCACCAGACCTCATCTAACCTGCGCAACAGCGGCATCGAGGTCTCCCAGGTTGCTCGTGGTCGCCATGCCTGCACCGAGCCTGCCTGCACCAAGGCCTTCAAGCGCGCCGAGCACCTGAAGCGTCACTACGCTACGTAAGTCAAGTCTCTCCTCATACCGTCTCAGCTTCGCCAACTGACACTTCTTTCTCGTCTTAGTGCCCATAACCCCAACCCGGAGTACCAAATCTGTCCCTTCTGCGTTACAGACCGCCGCTTCTTAGCCAGCCGTATCGACAACTACCGTCAACACATCCGCCTCCATACTATCGAGACCAAGAGTGCTCAAAGTCGTGTGGCCTACCACCCTGAGGCCATGACATTATTACACAAGATCGAGGCTCAGATGAAGCGTCGCGGCACTCGCAAGAGTAAGGCCATGACTGGCCGAGTCTAAGATCTCATGTTGTTTATGTCGTATTCTTCACTTTTTCTTCTCCTTCTTTCAAAATCGCTTCCTTTTTCATCTTCCTGCCACATTATTTCACCTTCGTTTCGAGTCTCTATCCTTTCCAACTTTCTCTACTAGCAGCTTGTCTGAAAGCTCTCATTCATACCCTCTCTTAACTGCTTAGTGTCATGTTTTTTGACCTGCACTCCTCCATTCCAGGTTTCTTTATATCTTGCCTCGAATACTCGCATTGGTTTTCACCAACGCTGTATCTCGGACCTAGATGAAGGCTCTTGTTTGTTTAGGACACTGCTTGCTACGCTTCTGGTTTATTCTTTTTGGGGTCTTTTTTATTTCGTACTCCTGCCCGTCAAGTATTGCTCTTACTACCTCTATTACTCCTTTATGCTCATTCTTGCGTCTTTTACTATCTTTTCTTTTCCTCTTGTCTCTTTAGTTAGTGGTTTATTGCCGATTGGGCCTCTTCACAAACGACAATATCCTCCCTCCAACTTCACATCACTTGCAACTAGTCGGAGATACCACTTGTCTGGCGTTTTTTTTCTTCTTTGTTTTTTTTTCCGTGGGATTGATTCTTTCTTTTCAACTATTACTCTGCTATTACTCTATTATCACTATTTATTTTCTTTTGCCACGCAATCTATCACTATTGCTTTGTTGTCCTCCTTATATCATGTCTGGTCCTATAAATCAAATTATTAAAAAAAAGATTGTACCGGCTTCGCTGCCTTCGCTACACAACACTAGGGAGGCCGTTTGTTTTTTTTCTATTTTCTCATGTATTTTTTTCTCTTTCATTCTGTCTACCATTTTGGATATTATCATCATTCTCTGCATCTCCTTCGAGTGCTGCTGTTGTCTTGTATTTTTTT
>RHLR01000679.1:0-15409 GCA_009806335.1 Davidsoniella australis | reverse complement strand
ACAAGTTACTATACAACTAACTATAGACATTGCGGGGCTGCCCCGAACCAGGACCTCCGCGCCGAGTCATGACGAGCTAGACCAAGAAACCATGCCTGTTGCACCATGCCATTTTTCTTAATGGTTATTGGAGGAAGACCTGGAAATACAGGGAACAAAATGCTAAGTAAGATGATGACAACAATGCATAGGGCGATGGTGCCATTTGCTATATTGGAATGGTCTGCTGATTCAAGATCACGACATGCCGCCTGAGGCATTGAGGTCTAGTCTAGCGCCGGTCTTTGTGCATTTGTTGACTCCTACATATGCTTCCCGCTTCTCTTCTACTACGAGACGACTCTTGAAGCAGCTTGGGCGGTCCGAGTCAAGCCTACCACCACTGTAGTCGGCCCCACAGTTTGGGAAGGGAGTCACATCAACGTAACCGTAGACCCTAATGGTCCCCTCCAAAAGCCGAGGGAGGGTGCTGTTTTAGGCAGTCCTGGGCAATTCGAGTGATTTTTTGGTGTTTTAGTATGTACTATAGCATTTTCCAAGGTAACCTTAAGCCGGCTGAGATCGCCGACGTCACAACTCACAACGAAAGACAGGAACAAGATATATAAGAAGCCGTCCAGGAGCCGTCTATGAACCGGCTCTGTGCTTAATATCTCTCGTATCATCATCACCTCTTCATTCTTCTCTACCCTTATTCTTAGTCTTAGTGCTTGTTGCCTCTCTCCGTCTCCGGAGTCAAGCTATAATAAAACTCTATAAAAACTCTAGCTAACTAACGCACCCCATTTTCTCTCCCGCAATCCTATTCGCCATTCGCCATCGCCGTTTTTGCGATTTTTTCGGTTTTCTGACTTCCTAGCCTTGTCAACCCTGTCTTCCAATTTCTTTCTCTAGCTTTCTCTAGATACTATACTTGATATTGTCTAATATCTTCAGTGATCAAAGCCTCATATCTTCTCCTTTTCTCTACACTTTATCTCTACACTCTATCTCATCATGGCCCAAGCACGGGATATCGCCGGTTCGCTGCCTTCACGCGCCGTTTCTGCCAGCCTTTCCAGCTCGCCTAACAACACCTTCTCCTCGCCCGGCGCCGGTTTCTCTGCCGCTGCCGCTGCTCTAGCTGCTGCTAAGCCTCTCAAGCCCTTCAACACCGAGGATGTCAAGATTCTTCTGCTCGAGAGCGTCAACGAGTCCGGCCGTGAAATGCTGGCCAAGCAGGGCTACCAGGTTGAGTGGCTGAAGACTTCGCTTCCCGAGGATCAGCTGATCGAGAAGATCCGGTAAGTGATATATCGAGTCCTCCTTTGCAACACAATAGCTTTGTTCTGCTCGACACGCAGATCGACACGCACAAACGATAACGCACTAACGGTCGCGCTCTCATAGTGACGTCCACGTCATTGGTATCCGCTCCAAGACTAAGCTGACCGAGAAGGTCCTGGCCGAGGCCAAGAACCTGATGGTTGTCGGCTGCTTCTGCATCGGTACCAACCAGGTCAACCTCGAATATGCCGCCAAGCGCGGTATCGCCGTCTTCAACTCGCCCTTTGCCAACTCGCGCTCCGTTGCTGAGCTGGTCATCGGCGAGATCATCTCGCTGGCCCGCCAGCTGGGCGACCGCTCGCTCGAGATGCACCGCGGCACCTGGAACAAGGTCTCCCACAAGTGCTGGGAGATCCGCGGCAAGACTCTGGGTATCGTCGGCTACGGTCACATCGGCTCTCAGCTGTCCGTCCTGGCCGAGGCTATGGGCATGACCGTCATCTACTACGATGTCATCTCTCTGATGGCCATGGGTACTTCACGCCAGGTTGCCACTCTAGACGACTTGCTGGCCGAGGCCGATTTTGTCTCGCTGCACGTCCCTGCCCTTCCCGAGACCAAGAACATGATCTCTGGTCCTCAGCTAGCCATGATGAAGTCGGGCTCGTACCTGATCAACGCCAGCCGCGGCACCGTCGTCGATATTCCTGCTCTGGTCTCTGCCATGCGCACTGGCCACATTGCCGGTGCTGCTCTGGACGTGTACCCCCACGAACCCGCTGCCAATGGCGACTACTTCAACGCCCAGCTCAACCAATGGGGCGATGATATCCGCAGCCTGAGCAACATCATCCTGACTCCCCACATTGGTGGCTCTACCGAGGAGGCTCAGCGTGCTATCGGTGTCGAAGGTTAGTTTTGCGACGTTGCTTGTGGTTTTATTCTGTCAGATGCTGTGTTCCGTGTGACAGCTTATCAGCTTATGCTAACATGTCATCTTTTTTTTTTTTTTCCTACATTATAGTCGGCGAGGCTCTGATTCGCTACATCAACCAGGGTGTCACCATTGGTTCCGTCAACCTGCCTGAGGTCAACCTGCGTTCGCTGACCCGCGACGAGTCTAACCACGCCAGAATCATCTACATTCACCGCAACGTCCCTGGTGTCCTACGTAAAGGTAAGTCTGGAGACACCACCCTGATATCAGTTATCAGTACGGAAACACAGTACTAACATATCTCTCTTCTTTCTCAAATAGTCAACGAGATTCTGGGCGAACACAACGTCGACAAGCAGATCTCTGATTCCAAAGACGATATCGCCTACCTGATGGCTGATGTTAGCGATGTCAAGCAGTCTGATCTGAAGGAACTGCTGACCAACCTCGAGTCTCTATCTTGTAAGCTTCTTCTTTCAACCCTGAAACTTACTAATCAGCCATTGATACTAACAAAATTGAACAGCTCGCATTCTTACCAGAATCTTGTACTAAGCAAAAAAAAAAAAAAAGTACTATGATGACCTTTTTTTCTTACACATGTTTGACGATACCAAATTTTTTTGCTGTTTAACCCTAGTATGGTTTACATAACCCTACTCTTTTGATGCGGATAACCTCACTGCCGTAGCGGCATAATCTCACGAGATGGGTTGCACAGGAACACATAAAATTCAACATAATGGCGTTTATTTTTTTCTATTGGCTACACTCATTACTCTTTACCTTGTTTTTCTTATGGTTAATCATCTGTTTGCGTATCCCTTCTCAGCTTTCAACTCACTAAACACTCTACATTCCATTTCCTTCAACACTAGAATGTAGGGACTTCTTTATAGTCATGACGCTATACTATAATTATACATTTACCATCTAGTTATCACAAAGTTATGTTGTTTGAAGAATAACATTCATTCTGTTCCCTACATAACACATAACCCCGTCATAGTAGCGGAAAGCTCGTCAACATCTCAGGCAGGGGAAGTTTGATACAAGGCCAAAGAACTTCAATGCTTATTCGTATTTTTTATTGTTTACAGCTCCTGTATTGCTTTTTACCTTTAGAAGAAGGATTTTTTGATACGCAATAACAAAAGAGGACACAGACAAATATGTAGATCCTAGAAAAGTACGGTATTTGCGTATCATGTTCAGATCATATGGCCTTATTAAGATCGCCCGATATTGTTTCTATAGCAGAGCGATGACAGAGAGAATCGGCGATCTTCTATTCATTTCAAACTTTATTGTATAGCTATAAACATGAAATAGCCTTGATATGACACCCTCAGCTAATAAGGGAGTGTTGAAGTTGCTTCTAATACTATCGTTGTGTACAAGAAACTTTACATCATCAAACTTGCAGCATAATTCTTGCTACACGTACGAATATCAGACCAAAGTTTCATATTCCTGTGCTGTGCCGAACATTTAATTCACAGGGATATCTTGTAAGCTGTGGTAGACCTGGTGCTTTCATGATACAGATATGCATATTGGAAAAAAATAGATATAAAAAAAAGAATTATGTTAATAAACCTTACTTACCGGTCTTGATCTTTATCACGTATAGCTAAAGATCCCTTACTTACAAAAAGCAAAACTCAGAAACGTGTTCGTTCTCAAGGCAGGAAAGGGGCCAGGCAAAGAAAAAGGATATAATTCTTCTAATTTTGGTTTTACCCTGGGCCAGATTAAAAGAAATACGTGTTGCGGCTCGCTAGAAAAAGACGATGGAATCCAAGCTAAATAAGATATCCGAGATACAACTAAGATGTTTACCAGATATTTAGCGAGTAGAAAAAAATAAAAAGTAGATCAACTAACTAACACTGGTAGGGCCGTGTATCTTAGGATACCGAGGTGCTACATAGCTGCTATTCGTGCTGAAGTACAAAGTCCCTTTTTTTTTGTCTCGTTTATTTGGTGCCGCCTAGTGAAACGACCCATGGATGATACGCTATGCTAGCTATGCTAAGTAAATACTGATGATTGACCTCGCTCTATTTGTAGTTACATAGTTACATGGTCATATATTTAACAGCTGTCTATGACTACATACAATGATACATTGACATCTGGCAGTGAACTTCGTAGTGGAAGGAACTACACATGTACTACTCTGATTTCTTGGTAAAGGTGTAGCTGTATCTGTATGTACGAACCATAATAGGGAAGCTTGTTTAATACTAGTATATGATATGTCAATAGATAATATTTACAGCTACATATCAGCATAGTTGTAAGCTCTAACTTTGCTTTCTTCCCCTAGAGAACCTCCGGCTTCTTGTTCCCTTGAATGTCTTTGGGGCCTTGTTAAATCCCTCTGTCATGTCCGACTTGGGCTGATGATGTCTCTCTTTTTTCTTGTGTCTCTGATTTTATACTTGAGCTATTACAGCGTAGCTACTTAAGGGAGGCCAGGGACTTTGCCGACATCACTTTTGTCCCGTTTGTTTAAAACTGAGTTTGTTATTAGTTGACCGTAAATAACTATGACATAGGGATTATAGGTATACACATATAGCTCATGTACATATGTATTTGTATATGTACAAGTAAGGACTTGATAATTGTTGGAATACATGTAGCTGGACTAGGGAGGGGCTTTAAGGTACAAGATGACGGCAAGACAGGTCGATGATGCCTGTCGTATTCTAGGGTCAGTTTCCACATGTTGGCTTCGTTCACATGAAGAGCCAGGGGGGGGGGGGATGGTCAGCAGCAAGCTGGATGACAGGCGCTGAGAAAAAAAGTAGCAAGAATATCTGTACAAATTACAGACGACTATATATATATGTATATATACGTATGTATCTGTAGTTTTAGTTACATACATACATACATTGTTGTACCTCTGTGTGGCTTGCAGATCGGGTCTGTTTATAGATGTCGGCACCCTCGTGAAAGGTTTTGGCACGCAGAGCCATGATATCGGGGGCAACGGCGATAGAGTACAACACAAGAAGCAGGGAAAAGGGGAATGATTTGACAGCAAACTTGTACAGCCGAGTTCATCCTCAGTATTAGCCCGTATAGTAGAGTGAATGACAGGACCGTATGCATGTGGGCAAAGAGGCGAGGCAACAAAAAGACAACACATACAAGTACACAGAATGGGAATAAGGTTTTGATGGTATTAGTATGATACATGTAAACAGGAGTAGTGAATAAGTAGGTGTAGCCGTGGTAACAATGGGAGACCAAAGAGACAAAGAGACTGCTACGATAGCGGGCTGGCCAAGGCTGAAAAGAACAGAGCAGAACGCGCGCGGACGGGTGGATATCTCGTTATGCGGGTAGAAAGGTAATGAGTAAGGTGACATATGCACATATAGTACAACTACAGTACAGGTATAGATAGTAATGTACATTTATATGGTTAGTTGTTGGTTAGTTGTTGGTGTTGGTGTTGGTGTTGGTGTTGGTTGTACTCAATGCCGTTGCATTATGTTCCGTGACATTATACTTAGGGTCTGTGAGCTCGCTAGATTTGTAAGAGAACGTGTAGAGAAAGTGTCTGTGCTCTTCCGGCAGGTCTAGTTGGTTGAAGTTTCGGCCATTGTTTGGGGTGTTAAGAGAAGATGAGGGGGATGATAATGTGATGCCTTGATAGACAGAGAGGTTAGCAAATGAAGCTTCTCGAATTTGTTTGATTGAGCAGGCTGGGATGGACAGAGTGGCGCCACTGTGGTTTGTTTGAATGTTATATCATTAATATATCAGTAGTATTGTTATTCTATATCTTTTGTTGTTCTTAGTTTGTCAACAACAGTGTTGTTACTGTGATCCCCCTATTTTTCTTGTTTTATTGTAGTAGCCACAGGACCCCAATTTCTACGCCGCTAGGCTCCTCAACTACTCGTACAGATACATACATATCTGTATAGAGAGCAGCCATTGCATATACACTCACTGAAGTAAAGACACTGAATATCTTGTCTAGTCTAGTGTAGCTATGCAGCTATCAGACTACCTGTTAATTGATCATATACATACATAGAAGTCAGTCAGGTCTTGTCTTGTACTATTCGTCTCTACTATTAGGTTCTTGCTACTGTCAGGCTCTGCTGCTGGGTTCTTTCCATTCTCAGTTTCTGGTGATGGGGAAGCGGTCACGGCCGATCCTGGCCAATCAGGCGGGGTCAAGTGGGCCCGAGCTCTTTTCTAGTTTAGGGGTGGGCGAGGGAAGCTGCGAGGAAAGGGAGCGGTTACCTGGGGCAATTACTAGCTATAATTTTGTATGATTTCTGTAGTTTCTACATATGGTATGTACTTGTGTACTTACTTGTATGATTGATTTTCTTGGTATAAATTCTTGGTACAAACGGCAGTGCGGGGCTTTGGTGGGTACAGGTGCCGCTGTAATTTAGCTGTAATGTATGTAATGTACCGCTATCACAGCCCTGCCAGCGCTCTTGAGGCCTGTGACCCAGCCTGGTTGGGCCTCTGAAAGACAGCGAGGAAGCCACTGTAACTGCGCCTAGGGCTGCTGTCACTATGTCACTTGACTCTACAGGTTGGTTGTTTGTTTGTTTATTTGTTTGTTTGTCCTGTAGGTAGTTGCTATGGCTTGACATGATGACTACAATTATATTGCCGCCTTTTTGGTAGCCTCGCCGAAAGTCAGCCTTTCTTTAATATATGTATCTAGATATATATCGAACATGATAGATAGTCTTTGCTTTGGCCATCCATTGTGCTGTCGTCAGCCTATTTCTCTAGGCGTTGTGCGCTCTATTTCTATGCTAAATATCACCATCACCACTATACTAGCGGGACTCTAGCAGCTGGATCCTCCAATCCGACCCCCCTGGCTGGCTATCCGAAGCTCTGACTTGCCGGCCAAGATAGCACTACGTCTTCCAATTGACCACCTAATTAATTGTACACAAACAAACAACCCAATTGTTCTGCGGTGGTCCCTTATCCTATCCATTCTCCTTACTCGTTCTACTACGCAAAAGAAGAACAACAGTTGGATCCCTTGTTGCGCTGGCCCTTCTCTTACATTTTCCTTCTCTGCCTCTTCTGTTTCTCGTCCTTCACTTCCATCCATTCCAGCTCTGGATATTCCAGAACGGTCGTCGAAGAAAGAAAAAAAAAAGCGAGACCCCCTCCCCTCCTATATTGTTCTTTTGCTCTTCTCTCTTTTCTCCCCGTTTCTTCTTTCTTTTCTTTTCTTTCCTTTCCTTTCCTTTCCTTCTTGCACGGCGCCATCTTTTGATCTACGACTTGTCCACCTTACTAATAGATAGCTGTGCTGTCCTTATTTGCGCCGCGGCCTGTCTGTTGAGCTTCGGACTTGATAGTATCAGCAGCTCATCACCACACCATCACCATGGCCCAGAACTACGAAGTCGGTACTCGGGCCTGGCAGCCTGATGCCACCGAGGGCTGGGTGGCTTCGGAGCTGATCTCCAAGACCCAGGAGGGCACAAACATGAAGCTCACGTTCCAGCTTGAGAACGGCGAGGTGAGTTTAGCTATTAGCTGCAGATTAGATTAGCAATATTGTCACTACTACCCTCATGACCACAGGAATAAGGAGAGGGGAAAAACAACACCAAAACCAAAAAACCCAAAAACCACCCACCAAACAACTTGTTGACATTAGCTAACGAACTATCCAATCACCGCTATACAGACCAAAGATGTTGTTGTCAGCATGCAAGCCCTCCAGAGCGATGGCCACGAGTCATTGCCACCACTTATGAACCCTACTGTGCTCGAAGCCAGTGACGATTTGACCAACTTGTCACATCTTAACGAACCAGCTGGTACGAGAACCGCCTAATATCTCTTCTTATTCCCCTAATGCCAAAGATATACAGCCAGCTGACCGCTATCTTCTCTCCCAATATAGTGCTCCAAGCAATTCGACTCCGATACCTCCAAAAGGAAATCTACACATACTCCGGTATTGTACTCATTGCCACGAACCCCTTTGCCCGTGTCGACTCTCTATATGTCCCTGGAATGGTACAAGTATATGCTGGCAAGCAGCGTGCCACCCAGGCTCCCCATCTGTTTGCCATTGCCGAAGAAGCCTTCATGGATATGTTGCGAAGCGGCAAGAACCAGACTGTCGTCGTATCTGGTGAATCCGGTGCCGGAAAGACAGTCAGTGCCAAGTACATCATGCGTTACTTTGCCACCAGAGAAACCTCGGACAGCCCGAGTCGCCTGAAGAAGGCCAACGCGGACATGAGTGAGACCGAGGAGCAGATTCTTGCTACCAACCCTATCATGGAAGCGTTCGGTAACGCCAAGACCACCAGAAACGATAACTCTTCGCGTTTCGGAAAGTACATCGAGATCATGTTTGACAAGCAGACCGACATCATCGGTGCCAAGATCCGCACATATCTTCTGGAGCGTTCTCGTCTGGTCTTTCAGCCCCTGAAGGAACGTAACTATCACATCTTCTACCAGCTGGTCTTTGGTGCCACCGATAAGCAGCGCCAAGAGCTCAGCCTGCTTCCCATCGAGCAGTTCGACTACCTCAACCAAGGAAACTGCCCGACCATTGACGGTGTCGACGATGTTGCCGAGTTCAAGGCCACCAAGGACTCGCTCAAGACCATTGGTATCGACAGTTCCCAGCAAGAAGAGATCTTCAAGCTGCTGGCTGGTCTGCTACATCTGGGTAACATCAAAATCACTGCCTCGCGTAATGACAGTGTGCTGCCTGCCGACGAGCCTTCAGTGGTCACGGCCTGCTCTATTCTCGGAGTTAACGCCACCGAGTTCTCCCGCTGGATCGTCAAGAAGCAGCTGGTTACCCGTGGTGAGAAGATTGTCTCTAATCTGACCCAGGCACAGGCCATTGTCGTCAGAGATTCAGTCGCCAAGTACATCTACTCCAGCTTGTTCGACTGGCTAGTCGAAATCATCAACCGGTCTTTGGCTACTGAAGAGGTCCTGGGACGGGTCAACTCGTTCATTGGTGTCCTGGATATCTACGGTTTCGAGCACTTTGCCAAGAACTCGTTCGAACAGTTCTGTATCAATTATGCCAACGAAAAGCTTCAGCAAGAGTTCAACCAGCACGTGTTCAAGCTGGAGCAAGATGAATACTTGAAGGAGCAGATCGACTGGACCTTCATCGACTTCTCCGACAACCAGCCCTGTATCGACCTCATCGAGGGCAAGCTTGGTATCCTGTCTCTGCTTGATGAAGAGTCTCGTCTACCCATGGGTGCTGACGATGGTTTCGTCAACAAGCTTCACCAGAACTACGGCATCAAGCACAAGTTCTACAAGAAGCCGCGTTTCGGAAAGTCTGCCTTCACTGTTTGCCACTATGCCGTCGATGTTACCTATGAGTCTGAGGGCTTCCTCGAGAAGAACCGTGATACCGTTCCCGATGAACACATGGCTGTCCTCAAGGCTACCACTAACAAGTTCCTCCGCTCTGTCCTGGACGCCGCGCTGGCTGTGCGTGAAAAGGATGTTGTGTCTGCCTCTTCCAATGCCGTCAAGGCTGTTGCGGGCCGTAAGATTGGTGTGGCTGTTAACCGCAAGCCTACCCTGGGCGGTATCTTCCGCTCGTCTCTTATCGAGCTGATGAACACCATCAACAACACAGATGTGCACTACATCCGTTGCATCAAGCCCAACGAGGGCAAGGAGGCCTGGAAGTTCGAAGGTCCCATGGTTCTGAGTCAGCTTCGTGCCTGTGGTGTGTTGGAGACTGTCCGTATCTCATGCGCTGGCTACCCCACTAGATGGACGTACGAGGAGTTTGCTCTTCGTTACTACATGCTTGTCCGCTCTGGCGAATGGACGTCTAAGATTCGCGAGATGGCTAACGCTATCTTGACCAAGGCTCTGGGTACTAGCACCGGAAAGGGCCTGGACAAGTACCAGATGGGTTTAACCAAGATCTTCTTCCGTGCCGGTATGTTGGCGTTCCTAGAAAACCTCAGAACAAACCGCCTGAACCAGTGCGCTATCCTGATCCAGAAGAACCTACGTGCCAAGTACTACCGCCAGAGATACTTGCGGCTGCGTGGTTCGATCATCAAGCTGCAGAGCGTGACTCGTGGACACATGGCTCGTAAGCAAGCCCAGGAGCTCAGAACCATCAAGGCCGCTACCACCATCCAAAGAGTGTGGAGGGGCTACAAGCAGCGTATCAAGTTCCAGGAGATCCGCAACAATGTCATCAAGGTCCAGGCTGCCATCAAGGGTTACCTACGTCGTCGTGAGATCATGGAGACCCGCGTCGGCAACGCCGCTCTCATTATCCAGCGCGTGTGGCGGTCAAGACGGGGCATGCGGACGTGGCGCCAGTACAGACGCAAGGTTGTCATCATCCAGAGTCTGTGGCGTGGTCTGACGACTCGTCGTGAGTACAAGGTGATACGTGAGGAGGCACGTGATCTAAAGCAGATCTCTTATAAGCTGGAAAACAAGGTCGTCGAGCTGACCCAGTCTCTGGGCACAGCCAAGGGCCAGAACAAGACGCTCATGGAGAAGGTGGAGAACTACGAGGCCCAGATCAAGGCGTGGAAGAATCGTCACAACACCCTCGAGGCCCGTACAAAGGAGCTACAGACCGAGGCCAACCAGGCCGGTATCGCCGTTGCCCGGCTCCAGGCCATGGAGGAGGAGTTCCACAAGCTACAGACCAGCTTCGAGGAGTCTACCAGCAACATCAAGCGCCTCCAAGAAGAGGAGCGTGTGCTACGTGAAGACCTGCGCAACACCAGCTCGCAGCTGGATAACACCAAGGAGGAAAGCTCTCGCCGTGACACAGAGAACTCGGCTCTGCGCGCCCAACTCTCAGAGCTGCAAGAACAGCTGGAGCAGGCCAAGCGTGTCGGCGCCTTCAACTCCACAGCTGATGCCAATGGCGCCAGTGCGGCGTCTACCAATGGCCTCATCAACCTGGTGTCTGCCAAGAAGCCTAAGCGCCGCAGTGCTGGTGTCGATATGGGCCTGAGCGACCGCTTCAGTTCTGCCTACAACCCTCGCCCCGTCTCCATGGCGGTCTCGGCGGCCCGCAACCCTCTGCCCGTTGTCGATAACATCGAGATGGAGCTGGAGACTCTGCTATCTGATGAGGATGGCCTGAACGACGAGGTCACAGTTGGTCTGATCCGAAACCTGAAGATGCCTTCGCCCAACAGCACCCCCCCTCCCTCAGACAAGGAGGTTCTCTTCCCCTCGTACCTCATCAACCTGGTTACGTCGGAGATGTGGAACAACGGCTTCGTCAAGGAGTCAGAGCGTTTCCTGGCCAACGTCATGCAGTCGATCCAGGCTGAGGTCATGAAGTACGATGGCGACGAGGCCATCAACCCCGGTGCCTTCTGGCTGTCCAACGTGCACGAGATGCTCTCGTTCGTCTTCCTGGCCGAGGACTGGTACGAGGCTCAGAAGTCTGACAATTACGAGTACGACCGTCTCCTTGAGATTGTCAAGCACGATCTGGAGTCCCTCGAGTTCAACATCTACCACACCTGGATGAAGGTCCTGAAGAAGAAGATGCACAAGATGATTATCCCCGCCATCATCGAGTCTCAGTCGCTGCCCGGTTTCGTGACCAACGAGGGCAACCGCTTCTTGGGCAAGCTCCTTGCCAACAACGCCCCTGCCTACACCATGGACAACCTGCTGAGCCTACTTAACAGCGTGTTCCGCGCCATGAAGGCGTACTACCTAGAAGACAGCATCATCACGCAGACTATCACGGAGCTTCTGCGTCTGGTCGGTGTGACAGCGTTCAACGACCTGCTGATGCGTCGTAATTTCCTGTCTTGGAAGCGTGGACTGCAGATCAACTACAACATCACTCGTATCGAGGAATGGTGCAAGAGCCACGATATGCCCGAGGGTACTCTGCAGCTAGAGCATCTTATGGTACGCAACCTACTAAATCCCAGAAACACACTACGTAACGTAAATTGGTTACTAACAAACAGTCTTATAGCAAGCTACCAAGCTTCTACAGCTTAAGAAGGCCACTCTGAACGATATCGAGATTATCCAAGATATCTGCTGGATGTAAGTACTATATATATCACTGTTCCTTGCACACAAAGTTATATACTAACCCAACCAACCCCCTTGCTCTACAGGCTGTCCCCCAACCAGATCCAGAAACTGCTTAACCAGTACCTAGTCGCCGACTACGAGCAGCCCATCAACGGCGAGATCATGAAGGCCGTTGCCTCCAAGGTCACGGAAAAGAGCGACGTCCTGCTTCTGCAGGCGGTCGACATGGAGGATAGCGGTCCATATGAGATTGCTGAGCCCCGTGTGATTACTGCTCTCGAGACCTACACTCCCTCTTGTAAATACTATCACGACGATCCGTTACATACGTGGGACTTTGTACTTACTAACCCCCCTTTTCTGTCTAGGGCTCCAAACCCCTCGCCTCAAGCGGCTCGCCGAGATTGTCTCCGCGCAGGCTATTGCCCAGCAGGAGAAGCTTGACTTTGCCGAGGAGGGCGATTATGAGGACGAGAACGCCTCGATTGCGGCCGAAGAAGCCGAAGCTGTTCTTGCCGAGAACTAGTACCGCGCTCGGTGATCCACATTTGGCTCGGCGGCCCGATGCTTTGCATTTATAATGTCATCTTCTTTCCTTTTGGGCATCTAGCTTCTATCTCCCCAGTCAGCGTCTGTCTAGTTACTGTTGCAGATTTACAGATTCCGACTGGTTGGCTGCTGCTAGTACTTTTTGTCTGGTTGGCGTCTATTGGTTTTATCTTGTTCTTTTACTTGCTGGCATTTACATGGGTTCTTCTTCTTCTTCTTCTTACTCTTCTTTCAGCTACCGTGTCGACGTTTTCTTACTACCTTTTCACTACTTTTAGTTTCCCCGCCTTTTTTATTTCTTTTTCTTCCTCTCCTCCTTCTTCTTCTTGTCGATCTTCTTTCTCCATACTCTCTTTTTTTCTATCTTTTTATCTTTGTTTTAGTTTTTTGTTGCCGTTCGTTCTGTCTTCTGACTCGTATGGTATCATGAAAGAAGTCATGTTTTTTTATGAGGAGGAGGGTTAGATTTAAGCGTGTTATTGGATTGATTTTGCTTATTCTGATCCCTTTTCTTATTTTTATGTCTGTCATGTTCTTTCTCTTTCTTTCTTCCTTATTATCGTTTTCGTACTTTTTTTTATACCGTGCTGTGTGTCCTGTAAACAAAAACGAAATGTGATTGGTGAAAAAGAAAAGACCCGAGAAAAAGAAAAGGAAGGAAAGATATTTATTTCCCGTAGAAGTGGCTAGTTCGATATTTTCTTGTGTTTATAGAGGTAGACGAAGCTGCCATTGGGGTCTGTATATATTGTAGACCTTAAACTTGGAGATGTTTATACAATTTTAATGATTATAGAAACAGAAAACAAAAAAGGAGAAACCCGTGATTATAGACTTGTAGTCAAGTTATTTATGATTTTATTTGTAATTATATCTTGAAATATTTTACATGTAGTTGCAATTCTTTTTTTTTGTTAGATGACTAAACTTTTGAGTGGCCCTTTCCAAATTCAAAATCAGATTTTCATCTCCAGCTTTATTTCTAGAAGCGGCGTTCCTGCCTTGTCAATTCCTTGAAGGAAAAAAAAAAAGCAACAACGCTAAAAATTTTCAGACGAGTCTGGTACATTTGAGCGTTTTTGATATAAGTTTTGTATTACTATAATTGCGATATCAGACAGTCATAAATAAGAGATATTAAAAATCAAGTGTTACACTTGATCTTTAGAAGTATTTCATCACAATATAGTAAGAAATCTAACATTACAATTGAACTATATTCAGTAGCTAACCCTTACGACATAGAAAACTTTGTTGCTTACCACGCAGCAACTCAAACTCAGTTGTTGTTTTTTTTTTATAATAATCACACCAAAAATGTCTAGAAGACAACCCAACGTCATCATCACCGGCACACCGGGTGTCGGCAAGACCTCTCACTGTGAGCTGCTGGCCGAGAGAACTGGACTGAAGCACTTGTCTGTCAACCAAGTCGTCAAAGAGAAGGAGTGCCACGATGGCTATGACGAGGAGCTTTCATGCTTGATCGTCGACGAAGACAAGGTAAGTTTTATATCATACAGATATCTCCAGTATCCCAAGATATGTCTTGTTATATAAACTAACACGGGATCTTTTCAAAAACGACATATAGCTCCTGGATGCGATCGAAGATGACGTCAAACAAGGCGGTTACATCATCGACTGGCACGCCTGCGACTTATTTCCCGAGAGCTGGATCGACCTCATCGTCGTTCTCCGCGTCGACTCAACCACTCTGTACGATCGCCTGAAAGCGCGGAACTACGCCGAATCAAAACTCCAGGAAAACCTGGATTCGGAACTCATGGATGTCCTGATCAACGAGGCTAGAGAGGGCTTCGATGAAAACATCGTCATCGAGTTGACTAGTCAGACAACGGAGGAGATGGAGGAGAATGTGGATAGATTGGTCACGTGGACGGAGAATTGGCGGAAAGATAATGGCGTTGCCGATGAATAGAATGGGCGGGTATAGAAATAGAACAGAGGGGAGATGGAGTTAAAAGAGAATATGGGCTTATTAAAAGGTAGTCTGGTTTCAGACGAGAATAAGGAACCGAACAGCACTGAAAAGTTAGATCAAGATACTCTACTGTTTAGGGTTTAGCTATCTTCTTGGTTCGAGTACATGGGTAGAACGAAACCTACGATGCTTCCTAAGAGATATAGTCTATAGAGATGTTCGATCAAGTGCCATAAGCTAGAATGTATCTTGTCAAATTGTGTTTGATATTGACGATGTTGACATCTAAATCCTTACGCCCCTCTAAGTGCATATAGCCGGTTATCGCTATATAGGTGACAGCGGGGCAGTTTGCTTTACTAATAATATCGGTTTACAAATGATGTATGGCAAGGTGCTTGTTATGCCGTACAAGAAATTCAACCTTTGGCTGATTTACTGTATCTTCAACAGATATGTCGGAAGAAAGGAAATACTGGATAAGACGATATTTTCTTTGGTAGTGAATTGAATTGAATTAGTATTGTTAACGAGCATGGTGGAGGCGGGTCAAAAAAAGAACGCGGCTCACAACCATCACCATAAGGGACATATGCACGGTGCCTATCTACTATCTAACTAGCCTATAAACACAAAAGGTCAACCCT